>JAADXY010000159.1:0-40328 GCA_023338065.1 Phytopythium montanum
AGACTGACTTGAAGGTGTTCAGGTGCGGTCTCGAGTACTTCGGCAGCGGCAAATCCGACATCAGAACGTCCAAGAGCTGTCAGACAGCGTCGTCAGAGTCATGAACGCGTCCGAGGCCAACACGACGACGACCAAGCATTCTCCAACAAGATTTGGCACCTTCACGAGCCAAAACGGACGACCACACACAGTCCAACGGCATCGCGAGCGTGATAAATGCGTCCAAGTCCGGCCCGACGACGTTCTCGAGCGTCTCCAGGTGCGCGTTGGCGTGTCGATAGGATGTGGTGCTAGTGACTGACGTTTGTGTGGTGTTGGCGTGTCTTTTGGCGTCGCTAGACGCAGTCGTCGACACTCGAGTCCGACCAGGCGACGTTCTCGATCATCTACAGGTGAGTTCAAGCGAGAACAATGCTGGCGATGGCAGCCAAGGCGAAGGTCCGTCACTTACTACGCAGTGTCATTTACGATTTTAGTGGAGAGACAGCAGCGATGTCAGCCATCCCAACAGCTGTCACCCAGTGTCACTACCTTCAAGAAGGCGACGGAGCGTCGAGAAGCTCGACATGGCGTCTATCGCGACCGCGAAGCACGTCACGACGTCTTTGACGCGCTGCCTGCGGCTCGAGGTCCACGCCAGACCGTATCACATCCGGCAGGACGGTCGGCATGCTCGCCGATGCCGTCGTGAATGCACCGATCGAGCGTCGAGAAGCTCGACATGGCGTCCGACATGGCCTCCAAGCACGCCACGACACTCCATGCGAGTAGTTTGCCATGATTGGTAGAGGACACGCTCGATTGAGTTGCTCGACAGCCAGTACTCTTGCCCAGACAGCTGCGGACTGGGGGGGGGGCAGCGAAGACGAACCACGAAGGTCGGACAGGCTCCGTTGTCTATCTTGCGGGGTGACGGCTGCGGGATAGTCACGCGACGATGTCCGGGCGCGAGCAGCTGTGGATGGAGTAGATAGAGGTGCGGGGTGCGGGGCTGAGGCGTGCAGCGCGGCGGCGGGGACGGTGCTAGACGCTTGCTACTCACTCACCCAGGCCGTCTTGAGCTGCTCTGCGCACATGCCTGGCTCGCTTCGAGCGACATTGGCGCAGCGTCGCACCAAATTGAGGTTGCAATGTGTGACTTGGCCACACACACTGAGGATTGCTGGACATGCGTCATTCAGGATGGAGGACTGACTACACAGGGGAGGAAGCGGGTGGCAGCAGCTACTGGCGACGAGCCAAGGGCTAGCGGATACGGTGGAGATGTGGACGAGACCAATGGTCCGGCGCTGAAGCCCACGCGCGCCTGCTGGGTGGCCTCAACAGCGCATCAAGGGCGTTCAAGAGCTGTCCAGTGGGCTCGGCGACCAAGTTGAGTACGTCCACTAGCTCTTTACCCGATTTATCACCGCGCTGAGCTCGCACGGGCTGACCTGATGGCGCCTAGGAGCGGTATTGAGTGCTTTGGCAGCAGCTTGACCTACCTGACAACGTCCAAGAGCTGTCAACTGCATAGCTGAGGTCAAGAACGCGTCCAGAACCGATACGATAACGACCAGGAAATCTCCGAAGTGGCTCGGCAACCCAACGAGCCACGCGAGGACGTCCACACATCGATCGAGTGCGTCGCGAGCGGGGTACCTGCGACCAAGTCGGACCCAACGTCGTTGACGAGCAAATCGAGGTGAGTTCTCCTGTGCAGGTAGGATGCAGTGGCTAGTGACTGATCCTTGAGCCAATGTGGCGACGTTTTCGTTCTCTGCGAGGCAGACTGCAGCGCCCATGCATGCAACGACGCGGACCGCCGGTATGACCGCATGTGGACGTCATCCTTCAGCCACACCTCAAGGTGGATACTCACGCGTAGGATCTAGGTGATAGCTACGAGACTGACATTCATGCCGTATCTGGATCGATTCGGTCTGTGTCAGGCAGGCTGCAGCAACGAGGGTCGTTGTGAGGTCGGCCGCCAGCTTGGCGACCAGTCCGACAGCGTCAAGAGCGCGTGGATGGCGACTTGGACCTATTCAGCAGTCTTGTGGACAACTCGAGTACGTCCAAGAGCGGTCGGGCGGCTCGTTGATCGCCCTGACCGCGACCAACGCCGACTCGACGACGTCCACGAACCCCTTCGCCACCCCCGTACAGCTCCATCACACTCGTGGTGTTGCTCAAGCACAAATCGCGTGTTGGGGTTAGAGTACCCCTCCATCATGCTCCACGGTCGATTCGAGCGTCGACTTATGCTCCAGCAGCGGCCCCATGCTCCAAGACGGACGGCTCAAGCTCGGGCGGGGGTTACTATACCCCTCTATGCTGCTCCACGGTCGGTTCGAGCAGGCCACGATCAACGGCTCGCAGTCGATGTCTTTTGCGAGTGAGGAGATTGCAGACGTAGCGTTCATCTTCTGGATCGCATCGCCTTCTTGAGCCAGCGCCAACAAAGCCGAGACGCCACCTGCCGATGCGATCGCGCCGCTCTTCGCTGGGTCGCCCGAGAGGTTATAAAGCGCAGCAGCCTTGGTCGCCTGTTCCTCGCCGTCGTTGCCGACAAGTGTTACCAGCGGACTGCTTGCTCCTGCTGGAACACCTGCAACCGCTTCCAAGCGGTTCCGAGAGCTTCCGGTGAGATTGGCGACAGCGCCAATGGCATACGTGGCTTGCTCCTCGTCTCCGATCTGGATCCACCGCTGCTCTGGTCATCAGGTCGTCTGGCATATCTCGCACAATCTCCACCGCGAACCAGGAGCCTAAGTCGAAGCTCGAATCGGCCGTGGAGCAGCATGGGGGGGAGGGGGGGGTACTCTAACCCCGCCTGAGCTTGAGCTGTCCGTCTTGGAGCTTCGGGCCGCTGCTGAAGCGCAAGCCGAGAGATAATCACCCCAAATGCTCATGATGGCAACGGTGGGGGCAGGAATTTGAAGCGACGGCAAAGTACTGGAGCCCAAGAGACCCATCAGCAAGTGCCGCCGCTTCTAGTTCGTGCTCTCGTCATTGCCATCGTGTCCATTTGCGCTCACTTCCTCGCTGTTGGTTCGCATTCCTTGACATGGCTGCGTTTTAGTCCCTCATCAGCACGCATTCAGAGCATCTTATTGGCTAAAATACCAGAATGACGCACTGTGATTGGTGCATTTCCTGAACGATATATATCACCCACCGGATGGCCAAATAAACCCTTTTTCCTCTCACATACTGAACTCAAGTGAACCAAAACTCAGGTGATTGCACCGACTCATTTTGGCCACTTGACGAAACCACCGAAGGAAGCAGCAGTCAGTTCTCAACTTGGTTGACCAAGACGACGGCCGGCATGTGGTGGTGGGGCGTCTGGGCGGGCGCCTCGTGCTCCACGGACCTGGCTCTGCGTCTGTCCTCCGCCTCCACCTCTTCTCCACCTCCTTCTCCGTCCTCCTGGCGCTTCCTCGGCCGCCGCGCGCCGCTATACGACGATCTACGACCGTTATGCGTTCCAGCACCAAATCGGTCATCCAGCGCCGCGTCTTCTTCGACCGCAGCAGACATCGTACGCCCCGGAGTGTACACCGCGCGAATAGCGGCGCAACAGGAGCGCGTGGCCGTCAAGGTGCTGCCTCGCGCGCTGCTGCGGGACCGCGTGGCGCGCCAGCGGCTTAGGAGAGAGGTGCGCGTGCTCCGCCGCTGTCGCGGCCACCCGAACCTGCTGACGCTCCATGGCGCACATTCGTCGTCCCCATCCACCGTCGAGCTGGCGTTCGAGTTGGCCAAGGGCGGGGAGGTGTTGAGCCGCGCCTGGGCGTCTCCGCCGACCAACAACGGCGGTTATCGCCTCAGTGAGGCCGAGATCAGCCGCGTGATCGCCTCCAGTGCCTCGGGACTGGCGTTTCTGCATGAACACCGTGTGGTACACGGTGAACTGCGGCCGGAGCACGTGCTGTACAGCGATGCCGAGCCGGACGCGCGCGTGCTCGTGGTCGGCTTTGGCCGCGCCGGTCCGTGGAAGGAGCTGTGTCTACGCTTGACGCCTTCTGGGTCGGCTTCCAGGTCTGCTAGAGCCGCCAAAGTGCCACGATTCCTGTGGGACGACCGCCGCCACGTCCACTTCCTGCCGCCGTTCGTTCTGCGACGCAAGCGGCGACTGTCGAGCTCCAGCGACGCCAGTGTGAGCAGTTGCGGCATGTGCTCTTGTTCACCAAGTGGGGAGCAACAGGAAGAAGGGGAAGTGGATGAAGCCAACTTGGTGCAGAGCTGGCGAGAGGCTCAGCAAGTGGACGTCTGGGCTCTTGGCGTCCTCGCCTACATGCTGCTGTGCGCCGAGTACCCGTTCGAAGGCGACAATCATCCAGGTGGAGAAGATGGCGGCTTCCCACTTAGCGCCAGCTCCACAGAGCAGCTTGAAGCCCGCATCCTCCGCGACACACTCTCCTTCCCGACCAGTGGGGACTCCAACCACACTGACTCGAGCAACAACCGCGACAGTATCGGCAGTACTAGCGGCGTTGTCCAGCCGCTGACCCGTGCAGCAAGGGATTTCCTGCTGCGAGTGCTCGAGAAGGACCCGGAGAAGGCCATGAGCATGCAGGAGGTGCTGGACCACCCGTGGCTGAGCTCTCAGGTGGCCAGCGACGTCCCGTGGACCGGCTCGTGGCTCGCCAAGCACCAGCGCTTCGCTGCTCAGTACTCGATGGAAGTCGCGGCTTCCCGGTCCGGTGTAGCTGCTGGTGGCAAGCGGAGAGCCACGCTTGGCGGTGTGGACGGACAAGAGGAAGAAGGCGAGCCGTACCGAGCGTCGACACGTGATGCAAACGACGAGATGGACGCGGAGGACGCGTACTACGCTAGCCGGCCGTCTTATGTGTCGACGGACGGCCAGGAGCTCAACTTATCCGAGGAGGAGCAGCAGCGGCCGAGTGCCGAGGGCTACATGCGGCTCGCGGACGACGAGATGAACCAGTGCGTCATGGCTCAGCAGGACGAGGCGGCTGCTGCTGTTCCTGGGGGTCCAGGGAGGGGACGAGACGACGCGTTCGACCCGAGCTACATGACGCCGGCCGAGTTCGCGCTGGCCGGACGGCAGCGGTCGCTCGACAAGATGTGGCAGATCCTCGTACGCCAGCGGCGCTTCTTCTCCTTCAAGTCGCAGAGCTCGAGCTTCAACTCGTCCGGCAAGGCGAGCGACAAGGCAGGCGACACGGCGTGACGGAACGGCCAGTGTGTATTCGCTGCTCTCGTTCTCGGCAGTCCGCGGTCTAACGGGGCGGTCTGCTCCCCGCTTCTGCTGCTTCTGCTGCTGCTTCTGCTGCTTCTGCTGCTGCTTCTGCTGCTGCTGCTGCTGTATCTACCTGTCTACGAGAAGGACGCGCGGTCGAAGACGTGGAGCGGCAGCGACTTGGTCATGAGTCGGAAGTACGCCAGCTGCGAGTCGTCCGGTTTGTCTACAGCATCGTCATCACCAGTCAGTCAGTCAGTCCTTCGGTCCGTGGTCAATACACCCCGCCTCGGCCTCGTACCTTGCAGGAAGCTGACTTCGTTATAGTATGCGACGACGCGCTTGAGCTCCTCGGGCGAGTACGCGCGCATCGTCTTGCGCAGCTTGCGGTAGTCGACCTGCTTCTTGAAGTCGAACTTGGACGGGTAGTTGTCCGACACGGCGGCCACGATGAGTCCGTTCTTGAGCTCGCGGCCGGGCTTGAGGCCCTGCGCGTCCACGTCCTTGAGCGCGTCGATGACCGAGATGTCGGACGGCAGCACCTCCTGGCCCTCGAACCCAAAGACGGTCTTCTGGAACCAGAGGTTGTACTCGTCGATGGCGATGAGCACGGGGAACTCGGTGACCTGCGCCAGCTCCTCGCGCAGGTCCACCACCGCGGCGCACGCGAGCTCCTCGTCTTGGATGCCGTTCTCCACCAGGTCCCGCAGCGTCAGCTTGGTCTTGTCGACCGTCCCGGCGTCCTTGGGCTTGGCACCAAGCGCCGCAGGGTAGTACCGGTCGCCGTAGTCCCCACGCAGCGGCACCTGCGCCAGCTGCTCGCCGTGCGCGCGCAGGAAGTGCGAGAGCAGCTGCACGCCGAACACGTCAATGTCGAACTTGTCGGCCACGTACGGCGACTTCATGACGTACGGCGCCTCGACGCACCAGGCGCGCGCGTGCGGCACGAACAGCGTCAGCCAGCCGCTCTCGCGCGCGAACTGCACGATCTGGTGCAGCGCGAAGCTCTTGCCCGAGCCGCGCTCCCCGTCCAGCACGAACCCGGGCTGCTTGGCGGCTTCCTTGCCGTCCTGCTTGCCCATGAGGCCGCGCATGGCGTCGAGGACCTCGAGCGTGGCGTCGCGCAGCAGGATGTGGCGGTGGCCCAGCAGCTCGAACGTCTCGTCCAGGCGGCGCGCGACGCCCTCGGGGAAGGCGGCGGCCTGCGCCTCGGGCGTCAGCGGGAAGAACGACAGCCGCTGCGCCGCCGACGCCTGCGCGAGCGGCACGGACGCGATCACGCTGGAAGAAGAGGAGGCGGCGTCGGAGGAGGAGGTGGAGGCGTCCGTGGACGTGGACAGCGCGCGAGAGAGCGCGGAGGAGAGCGACGGACGGAGAGACGCAGAGCGACGCAGCGCGCGCGTCGACAGCACGCGGAGCGCCATGGGGAGCGAGGGAGGCGGGGAGGCAGGGGACGCCGACTTGAGGACCTCCAGACGCCGTCCGATTTGCAGCCAAGCCAGCCATGACCTGCGATTTGCATTGTACCATATATACGGTACATAATGTTCGATAGTCATTGAAGCGGAGAGTGACTGGTTGACTCTCACTTCAACAACAACAGTTCGCGCGCCGACGTCTATTCCTGGCGCCATGGTGGTCCGTCTATTCCTAGCGCCGGCGCCGATGTGTTTCGCTTTGCTTGCCTGTTCACACACGCGACCAACCGACCTGTCAGTTCGGACAGCGCTGACGCTCAAGCTGCAGCGATGGGGGCGGCGGCTTCGACTGTGCGGGACGAGCTGAGCGCTGGGGGCAGCCCCGCTGACCAGGCGGCGGCGGCTCCACTGACCTGCAAGCTGACGCCGGACGAGGTAGCGGCGTACGCGAGCGGCTCGCACTTCTCGGCCGACGAGGTCGTGGCGCTGTTCGTGCACTACGACCTCATCAGCTCGGCCAAGCGCGACGACGGGCTGATCGACCGCAGCGAGTTCCAGACGGCGCTCGGCTTCACGCTCAAGGAGTCGCTGTACGTGGACCGGATCTTCCAGCTCTTCGACGCCAACGAGGACTCGTTCATCAGCTTCGCCGAGTTCCTGCAGAGCGTCTCGATCCTCTCGTCCAAGGGCACGACCGACGAGAAGATCAAGTGTGAGCTAGTCGCGACTCGGGTGGTGCCCTCGCCTTGACGCTGAGACTGACAGTTTGTATGCCCCACAGTCTCGTTCGACATCTTGGACCTGGACCGCGACGGCAAGATCTCCAAGCCCGAGCTACTGAGCATGCTCGAGGCGTGCGTCCAGGAGAACGGGATCAACATCCCGGCGAGCTGCCTGCTCACGATCGTGGACAAGACCATGGCGGACGTCGACTCGGACCAGGACGGACTCATCAGCTTCGACGAATACCGCGCACTCAACCTGGCCAACCTCCACATGCTCAACCACGTCACGTTCAACATCTCGGGCATCATCGCCGAGTACATGCCGACGCTGCGCGCTGTCGTCGCCAAGAAGGCCACCGCCAGCACGTGATGACCATCATCCCCGGTTTGGGGCAACTTTTCATACTTTTTGGAGCTCTTGTAGCCCTGGTAGGCCTTGGAGCGCTCGTCGCCCTGCTTTCTTGAGCAGCGGGATGCCCGAGACGCACGTGAGCAGGTAGACGATGAAGAGCGCCTGCAGCACCGACCCACATAGGCCGCTGATGCAGGAAAAGCGTTTCCACGGTGAACGTGTTGGCTCTGCTCTGGGTCAGTCGGCCAAGCGGACTGCCACACGGCCATCCGGCTCCTGGCTTATCCACTTTCACTAGCAAGCAAACTGTCACGAGAGCACCACTCGCTCGTCTCTCGCTGCTTGGTCAGGTTGAAGCGTCTTGACCGGCACAATTGCCACAGCTTTGGGCCTCAGCTCGTCAACGATCGGTGCGTGACCACAGTCCCCTCCAAAGCGAGCCGCGTCCAGCGCAGCAATGGCCACCAGCGTCGTCAATAGCTTCAACACGTCGCGGCGCTGCTTGTTCTCCTGCTCGCCTTGCGCTGCTGCAGCGCGTCGATCTCCTGCTGCTTGAGTGAGCGCTTGAGCGCGCAGGAAGGTGTCCACGACCTTCTCCAGCTGACCCCACTCTGCACTTGCGTCTCTAACAGCGGAGGCGCTGGCAGGATGGACGACCGTGCTCCCTGCCTGGTCGCTCTCGAGGGTTCTGACCCATCAAACAGTCCGCCTTGCCCGTCTAGAGCCCTCAGCGGCCTCTTCATGCATGCCCTTGATGGCCTCCTCAGTGTGCGTGACCATGTCGAGCTTAAAGGTCTCCTGCCCCCTCTCCAGGCCGCCGCTAACGCGGCCTGGAGCTGCCCCAAGTGGTCCATCACATGGGTCGGAAGCTGGCTGAGCTCTCGACCTGCCTGCGATGGGTGTCCCTCGCGTCCTGCTCCGCGCGCACCTGGCTCTGCAGCTTGACCAGTTGCCTGGCCAGTCGATTCTTCTCCTCCAGAGCGACCAGGACATCCTTGGGGAGTGCAACCGGAGGTGCTGGCGCTGCTACTGGCTCAGGCGTCGGTTGTTTGGGTCGATACGCTCGCTTTCCGGGCACCGACGAACCCGACGAAGAAGAGGACGAAGAGCCCGGCGACTACTTCGTCTGCTGTTTGGGCATCGATGCTTCCGCTGGTGCTTCTTCTCCTGGTGGCGCACCAGGTACTCAACCGAGACGAATCGCTTCTCACACAGGACACACTTGATCGCTTTGCACACACGACGCACACTTGGTCAATGCATGGACACGCGGGTCGTCATCCCTTCGACAAGCACTCACGGTACACCTAGTCTATCACCGTCTCCGTCATTGACCGAGCTAACAACAGCTCGTTCACCAACGCGTTGGCTCCTTTGGCCTCGCTCTCCTTGCCAGGACCCGTGGTGACCCGCAGCTTCCGGTCCCCAACAGCGAGCAGCATGAGCTCGAGCGTGGCCATCGTTCGCTGCTTCTGTCGGCCGTCGCGCTTCGACCTGGCAATCTCCGCCTCCTGATGGTCGTTGTCCACCTCCGGCGCCTGGCACTCGCCCAGCAGGCGCTCGCACTACTGCTGCACACCGTCTAGCGTCACGTTCGCGGACACCACGTCTCCCTGGCGCAAGGGCCAGCACGGTGCGTACTCGACACTCGACCGTGGCGTCTCTTACTGTCCCCGCGGCTACTAGCTGCCTCCCGCGACGCCGTTTGGCGCTCTGGGGCTCGGCTGGACTCGGCGTTTGACGATTGATGGCGAGATGTCTCGACGCAGGCCGCGTTGGCGTCGTCGGCGGCTCGTTCGAGTACTGTGCGTACTCTGGGGCTCCTTTCCTTTTGCTAAAGTGCACTCGTCGCTAGTGGTGGTGCTCGTTGTAGGCCGAGACGTGAAGCCTTGCATGTGATCAATGAGCTAGCTCCTCAGGTTGAATTGATGGGGTTCAACTTCACTCTTGGATTGCGAATCCTGCTTGAAGCAAGTGGCTACATTGGCGAATAGGGGGTGGGTGCTGCAACATGATCTGACTTCTTGACTTGAGTAAGCCCATACTCTACCAGAGTGTTTCCGAGAGGACATGTGCCTGCGGCGCTAAAGATAGCCCCGCGCCAAGGTTGGACTCGCCACCCAGGCTTCACTAAAACGTGTACATACTTGCAATGGTTGGTGGTGGCGCTTGTAGTTTCACGCAGCGTCTTCGCCGCGAACACCTTGTTTTTCCAGGATCGGCGAGAATGAAAACGCGCTCTTCGCATAGAGAAACCAAGAACAAAGAACGCAGGACTTGGCCATACAGCACGAATCTTCAACTTTTTCGTCCACAACCAGTTTTCCAGATTGTTCGTCGACTAATTCTCTTCCTGTTTGCATGGCTCGGAAATGCACTCTTGCGTCTTGAAAGCTCCTTTTGTCTCAACAGTTTTTCTGCTGGGCTGATACTCTCCGTTCCGTTCACATGACCCGTTATAAATAATATGTGCCGATTTGGTTACATTTAAATCAATTCAAAACCGACTGATATCTAACTATATAGCCTTGTACTCTCGATAACTACACCAAAAGCAAAAAAGGAGGCTGGTCCGCTCTCCCTCCCAAATCGTATCCCCCGACTTTGCCCTATGAATAGATCCGGCCTTCCCTGCCCAGTTCTCAGCTGTTTCAATTCGTTTTCACAGGGTCTTATTTTCCGCCGCCTCTTTTTCGAGGACGCGGCGGCCGCCAAGCCTGCGGTCAACGCTAAAGCAAGAAAGGCCGCGGCGGACGACAAGCGTCACCTTGTCGACCTCGCTCCATCGCGCGCTCCATCGCTCCGTCGGTCCGTCGGTCCATCGGGCGGCACAGATCTCCACTGGCAGCAGCCTGGTCGTGTCTCCGCGGCGGAATCTCGCCGGTCTCTGGTGCGTATCGGGTCTCAGAGGGCGTGGCACCTCTCTCTCGACGGGCGGAAGCTGATCGGACGGGGCGGCTGCAGGCAAGAAGACAGGCCTCTAGGGAGCGGCTCTCAAGGTGCTGGCTGCAGGCTCCACTCCACTCGCGCTCATTCAGGTCGAGAGAACGCGGGCCGAACGCACGCGGAACGTCGAGGCAGGTGCGTCTTGTCTTGAACTCTGAGCGTGGCTATGCGTGAGCTTCGAGGCTCGGCTCGGCTCGAGCAGTCCGCCCCGCCGCCGCCAGTCTGCGTGCTGGCGTGTCGAGGACGAGTCGAGCCTGTTAGCGAGCGCCATGTGGGCGTCAACGTGTCTGAGCGCCTCTGTATGTGGCTGTCTCGCAGTGACGGACAGACGGACGCGCGCCATGCCCGAGAACGACCACCACCGCCGCCGCGGGCCGGGCAACCAGGGCTTCCAGGGTTTCCAGGTCCCCGGCGGCTACGATGAGCGCCGCGCGGCGCTGCTCGATCCACTCAAGCTGCGTGTAGGCGCCTCCAACCCGTCGCAGAATCAGCAAACGGCCCAGCAACCCGAGGACGCCGCTGGCGCTGGGTCCAGCTCCGTGCCGTCCACTGAGGCGACCGTGGACGAGAATGAGAAGCTGGAGGTTGCTGAGGAGACGACGGCGACTGAGGTGACGCTGCCGACGGCGGCCGAGCTGTTCACGATCCCTCCGTACGCGGTCAAGATCGGCAAGGAGATCGGCAAGGGTGCCTTCTCGGTCGTGTACGCGGGCGAGTTCAGGCGCAAGCACGTGGCCGTCAAGTGCCAACCCAAGGACGCCGAGGGCCAGATCCCACCGTTCGTGCTGCGCGAGGTGCAGGTACTGAGCGTGCTGCAGCACCCGCGGCTGTTGTCGTTCGTCGGCGCGGCCGACAACGTCAAGGCCAAGCAGGTGTGGATCCTCAGCGAGTTCTCCAACAACGGAGACGTCGACCTGCTGCTGCGCGCCGTCCGCAAGGGCACAACGCCGCACTTGGGCTGGCAGACCATGGCGCAGATCGCGCTGGACGCGGCCGAGGGCATCGCGTTCATGCAGGCGCGCGGGTTCATCCACCGCGACATCAAGTCGTCCAACATTTTGCTGGACAAGGAGCACCGCGCCAAGCTGTGCGACTTTGGCTTCGCGACCGAGATGGACGCGTCCATGACCAAGACGGACGCCAAGACGGATGACAGCAAGGCGCGGCGCAAGTCGTACTGCGGCACGGACGCCTACATGGCGCCCGAGATGTTCCTGGACGAGGACTACGACGAGAGCGTCGACATCTTCAGCTACGGCGTCGTGCTCATGGAGATCCTGTGCTGCCGTCAGGCCAACGCGGACGGCTTCCTCATGCGCCTGCCGCAGTTCAAGTTCAGCATCTCGCCGGCCGAGTTCCGGGACGCGCTGCCCGCTTCATGCCCGCCGGCGCTCGCGAGTCTCGCCGAGCAGTGCGTCGCCTTCGAGCCGCATGACCGCCCGGGAGTCGCCGACATTGTGTCGGCGCTGCAGGCAGTGCTGGCGGACAAGCAGTGCGATCTGGACGCTCCTGTGGAGCTGCGTCCGTTCACGCCGATCGAGAAAGAGCCGCAGATCGAAGACGACGACGAGTACTACGGCGAGAACGACGACGACGAGGACGCGGACGCGGGCGAGGATGACGAGGAGGAAGACGAGGAGGAAGAAGACGAAGTGCTGGAGGAGGAGGAGGAGCTGGATGTGGACGACGTGCACGACGCGGAGGCCCACAACGTGGACGACCCGTACCTGGACAACGCGAGCTTTGACGGCGAGGACGGAGACAAGCTGCAGCCGCTGCAGCGTCTCCCCGCGACGCCTGCGCCTCACCACACGGGCGTCATCCTCAAGCGCAACCGGCGCGGGGCCCGTGCTTGGTCGGACAAGTGGTTCGTGCTGGACCACGACCACCTGCACTATACGGACATGCCGCAGCCACAGCCAGTGGGTGTGCGCCGCCGCAGCAACTACGTGCCGCCCATCTCGTCGCTGTCGCTGCGCGAGTGCCGCATCTGGAAGACGATGGAGATGCCCGAGCTGCGGTTCAACGTGATCGACAGCAACTGGAAGATCAAGCGTGAGCTGCAGGCGCTCAACAAGGCCGAGCTGGACGAGTGGATGGAGCAGATCAACCAGGGCATCGACTACGCCAACGAGCTGTACGCGTCCGAGCGCGACCCGCTCACGAGCGACACGAGCTCGCAGCGCAACAGCAGCAGCAACGGGGGCAGCTCGCACCGCAGCTCGAGCAACAGCCGCTCGAGCCGCGAGCGCCGCTACCTGGAGCAGCAGCGGCAGGAGCAGCAGCAGCAGCGGAAGGCGCTGGCCAGCAGCGGCAAGAAGGAGGCCGTGGTGCGCAAGGCCCGCCGCTCCAACAGCGATGTGAGCAATGGCAGCGGGTCGGTCAAGGCCGCGCGTCAAGCTATCAAGGCCAAGGCGCTGTCGCTGCCCGAGGAGGGGGAGCACGTCGAGACGCGCGAGGACCTCGAGGACGACGTGTACGTGTGGCTCAAGGAGCTCGGCCTGCACAAGTACATCGCCACGTTCCGCGCCAAGGGCTTCTCGACCATCGACTTTATCCGCGAGGTGAGTCCGCGACCTCGTTGAGCTGAAGGATGCGTGTGCGGATGCTAATGCCTCTGGATGTGATGTATGTGCCTACAGACGGGCATTGAGAAGGAGGACCTGAACTTCCTGGGCATCCGCGAGCCGGCGGCACGGCGGGCGTTGACCAAGGCCGCGCGCGTGCTGCGTAACGAGGATTGAGTGCGTCCCCAGGTGGCGTCCCCAGGTGTCTCCATGCCTCTCCAGCGTGTGCCTCCCGGCTTCCTGCATCGCCCGCCTGCCTGCCTGCCTTTGCTTGGTATCATACCCTTCCCTTCGCTTCCCGCCACCACTATCTATCCGCGAGACGACCTCAGAAATCAATACACACTCACAGCGAGCACTCGCGTGGTTGCTTCCTCCTTCCTCCTCACAACCAGCCAGGCTTGGAAAGACAAGACAGTGAGATTGAGTGAGAGCGACACACGCACCTCGAGCACCAACAGGCACCCACAGGCAACCAGGCAGCCGGCCTAGACTAGTGGCGCGTTGGCCGTGAGTCCGTCCTCGATGCCCGCGAGCAGGTTGCGCAGGAAGGTCTCGGTGACGCGCGTGTAGTTGATAATGTCCGAGCGGTTCATCTTGTCGAGCGGCATCTCCGACAGGCCCGTGAGGTGCTCGGCGTTCTTCTCCAGGTTCTCCTGCAGGTACTCGAACAGGTTCTTCTCCTTGCCCGGCGGCAGGTAGTAGCCGAACGCGTACGTGTACTTGAGCACGCGCCGGCACTCGATCAGCTGCTCCGTGGCCGCGTTCAGGAACTGCACGTCGATCCACGACGCGTCCCCGTGGTTGGCCTGCAGCTCGATCATGCGCGCCTCCGTGCCCTCACGCATGCGCTGCGCGAACTTGCCCGCCTCCGAGTGGTTGGCGTAGCGCTGGTAGTAGTGCAGGTAGCGGTCCAGCTCGGCCTTGGCGCGCGCCGCGTCAGAGTCCGACGGAACCTTCTCCGGGTCGTACCGGTTGCACTTGTAGTACCCGCCGGTGCCCGACCCGTGCTTATCCCACGACTCCATGCAGATCTGTCCGGCATACAAACATCAAGTCAGTCAGTCGAGGAGCTACGCACGCGTCTTATCCCTTGACCCGATAGAGCCAAGCGTACCCAGCAGAACTCGTAGGTGCAGCTCTTGCACGTCATGTGGTTGCATCCCTGGTTCTTCTCGATGCGCACGGCGCACTTGGGGCACTTCTTGGTGTTGGCCAGGATCCAGTTGGCCGTCTCCGACTCGTTGCGGCACTTCTCCATCCACGAGGCCAGCTGCTCGCACGACACGGGCGCGTGCGCCTCCTCGCCGCAGCGCAGGCAGAACACGCAGCCGCACGAGCACGTGACGGCCGACAGCCCGCCGGCGCTCGCCACCGCCTTGCTGCACCCGGGCGCCGGGCACCACTTGACGCCCTTGTTGATGTCCACGTACGAGCGCAGCAGGTAGCGCGCCAGCTTGGCGTAGTCCGCCGCGCTCGTGAACCGCTGGAACACCTCGTCCGTCACCGCCTCCTTGCACCCGTGCGCCGGACACGTGGTGCTCACACACACTGGGCCTTCCGCGATCTTGAGCGACAGGTACGGCGGCCAGCAGTTCTGCCATACGTACACAAGGCGGGTTCGTTGGCTTGCAAGTGGACGGGTTGATTGGATTGGATAGACAGAGACGTACCAGGCAGTAGACGTGGCCGCAGCCCATGCCGAAGACCTCATTGCCAGGGTACGAGTCGCAGCAGATCAGGCACTCGACCTGTCGTCCAGTTCAACCGTCAGTGAGTCACCGAGTGCTCGTCAAGGAGCGTGAGTGCCTTACCTCTTGGCCTGGTCCAAACATTGGCGGCGGGACGTCGGCGAATGCGAGGCCCGCAGCGGCTCTAGCGCCCGTCGGGTCGGCGTAGTACCCTTCAAACAGCTTCTCCTTGTTCCAGGCGAAGTGGCGCAGCAGCACGGCGGCCTGCGCGGCCGGCACCTCGAGCACCTGCGCGATCTCGCGGATGAGCGCGCGCTGCTCCTCGAAGAGCTCCTGCTCGTCGATGACGCGGTAGTCCTCTCCATGGCGACGCGAGGCGGCCGCGGCCGCGTCCAGACCCGCGTGGGAGCCGCCTACGCGCTTCTTCTTGGCGGCCGACCCGCCGCTGGAGCCTACAGGCGAGAGTCGCGACCCGTGATGGAGCGGAGCCGCCTTGCCTCCGCGGAGACCAAGCGGCGCGGGCGGCGCGGGGTCGGACACCGCGTCGCTCTCGTCCTCCTCCGAGTACTGGTACTCGTCTTCATCTTCGTCTTCGTCGTCCGCGATGTCCTCGTGACCGGCGGCTTGCTCCTGCGCGTCCTCGTCCTCCAAGTCGCTGTAATGGTACTCGTCCTCGTCCGAATTGAGCGACATGGACCTCGCCAGACTCGGCGACGGCTCGACGTTCATGCTGGCCGGGTGTGCGGGGCGAGATCGGGCTCGGGAAGCGGGAATCGGCGCCGGAACAGCGGCTTCTTCTTCTCGCCGCCGGCTTCTCTCTGAGTGGGGGAACGGAGCGAAAATGCTGGGAAAACAAGGAAGGACCGATGATCATACTGAAACCAAGTGCAAAATCTGAGAGACTTGCCTGCTATCAAGACGTACAACAAGAGAAGCACAGTACTGTGATACAATGACCATCACTCTGTATTGTAAAGCAACATACACCTATTTGTTTAGGAAATATTTGGGACTTCGAAATAAATCCACAACCTCATACTTCCACTATGATCATACACGTAGACGTTCTAGTACTTCTAGAAGTACTCACTCATATGAAGAGAAGGAGGTATCTACTCTTCGTCGAGCTCCTCCTGAGACTGCTGTAACCCCCCGTCCCCCCTATAGGCATCCACCGAGTCGCCCGCCTTCTCTTCCCCGCGACGCTGCTTGTGCTCGGCGAGGAGCAAGCGGAGCCCCGCAACGAGCAAGTCGCGGCTCTTGTGGGACTCGGCCTGGAACACCATCGGCCCGCCCTTGCCGTTGTCGATGGCGAACGCCTTGGCGAGCTCGACGTCGGCCAGCAAGTCAACGGACACGCTCCCATCTGCCTCGATCGTCCCGGAGACGGGCGAGGTGTTGACCAGCAGCAGCCGCGCCGACTTGTTCGTCTTCTCCTCGCTCGGACTGTTGGCTTTGACGTCCAACTCGACGTCCCGAACGCTCGCGAAAGCGATGAAGCGCGCGTCCGAGGCGTCCAGACGCAGCAGCCGCTGCTTGACGACGCCCTTGGACGCAACGTACTGCAGCGGGAAGCCCTTTAGCAGCATCTTCTTGAAGTACTCGACGAGCTGCCGCATCTTGCCACTACGAGTGGTCCCATCGCCCACCTCCTTGGCCGTCGCTCCAGCCTTCTTGTCGGCCTTCCCCGGTCGCTTCTTCGCTGACGATGACGCAGCCTTGGCTTCACTGTCCTCCATCACGTCGACTGGCTTCTCCACTGCATCCACCTTGGACGCAGCCGCACTCGACAGGAAGAACAGCAGACTCGGGAGTGCACCCGAGGCGGCCGTCTTCTCCGGCGATCGACTGGCTGTCGACGCGACTGGAGAGCCGAGCGAGGCGCTGATGGCTTGCGGCACGAGCTGCGATGCCACGAACTGGTGGTTCTGCGCTACAGCCCCCAGTAGAGCACCCGCCGCCGTCTCCCTGCACATCTTGACGATCTTGTCGCTCGCGCGGCGCTTGGCGTCGCTCAGCGTCGCGTCGATGGCCTGCTCGTGCTGCAGGAAGAGCGGCGAGAGCCACTTCTCGTGCGCGACGAGCGCCTCGCGGTACGCTGGCAGCACGAGCCACGCGAGGAACGCGCGCTTGATCCTCGTAGTAGAATGGCAGCCATCGACCTAGCGCAGTGTCGCCCACTGCCTCCATCGCCACCATCAACGCGCTCACCGCCCTGGAGGTATCAGTACCTGTTAGTCAGCGGAAGGAGTTGAAGAAGGGCTGGTGGTGATGTCGACCATACCAGAAGGTGATCCACTGCCGGAGCGTAGCGCCTCGGTCGACATGTACAGCGGGAAGATGCAGCCGAGGGCCATGGCTACCTGCCGCGCCACGCTGCCGCCCACGCGCACCATCGTCGCAATAGGGACTCGGTATGCTCCGACGCCCTGCCAGCAACCAACAAGTGGTCGCAAGTGTCTGTGGCCTGGCTCGCAGTACTCGTCCACCCAATCAGCACCACTGGCGCTCGATTGACCCGCTTTTGATATGTGTTGGCGCCATTTTTGAGCGTCGACATCTTTCGCATCCAGGATATACTTCAAGTACTCGACAGGAAGTTGTCGATCTAGTCTACAAGTCGTCGCTTGAGGCGCTGCTCTCTCCAGTGACGACGCTGTCTCCATACGCCACGTCACCGCCACCATCCGCGCTGGCCAGCAAATCCTCCACGACCATCTTGAACAGGTCGTCCGAGAGCTCCAGCTGCGGTAGGCGGCCGACGCACGACGTGTCAACTCGAGACGCGTCGCCGCCCGCCAGTACAAAGCCCGTCACAATGTGTGGCCCGCAGAACGAGTCGTCGTCCGCGGTTGTCGGCTGCATGCCAGCCACGTGGACGCCAAAGTCGAAGTGCACGTGCATCTTCTGGCTCGACGACTCGTCTTGAAGCTTCATGTGGTCGAACTGGTACGCGCCGTACTCGCTCGGCGTCTGAAAGTCGAGGCCGCCAGTGATAACGAGCACGCTCGTGTTGACCGGGATGCTCGCCGTCTTGTTGGCGAACTCGTCCGCGGCGTACTTGAACACTGGCGTGTCTCGGACAACGTCCTCCATCATCATGGCTTGGAACTCTTCGTAGAGACTGGAGCACGCCGGGTCTGAAGTCTCGGAGGCGGAGGCGGAGGCGTTCAGCGATCCCGAGAGCAAGCAGTAGTAGACCACGTCGTTCATGTCTTGCGAGAACGCGCCGTCTAGATACGACTGCGCCAGGTCGTCCACACTGGGCGACGGGACCGACCAGAGCTCCGACATGGCGATCAGCAGGTACAGCAGCGTGTCTTGCGCGCCTCCACTCCCGTCAAGCAACATCGAAGCGGATATCTTGGTCTTGGATGCTGTCGTGGTCGAGTATCGACGAGTGTTGTCGTCGTTACCGTCGCTCCGACGAATGTATGAAGCCAACTTGGCAATTGAAGCCTTCACCGAACCCATTGGACGGCTTGGGACCGATGCCCCAGAGTACAGCTCCGCCACGTAGTCGACAAGCGGCTGCATCACGAGCGCGAGCTCGTAGAAGTCGTCTTGACTGCAGCGCTGTACCCGCGCAATGATCGAAGGGATGAGCACGCGGAAGGTCGGGTCTCGCACGACGAGGCCGAGGAACGAGCGGAGCGCGAGCGATGGCGGCCCGTCCGACCCGACCAAGTTGGCGAATCCGTACGCGCAGTCGTTGTCCGTCGCGTCAATGTCGTCGTAGACCGCGAGCAGCGCGTCGAGCACGTCGCCTTGCTCTCCACTGCTACTACCGGTGTCCACGTCCAGCTTCAGCGGACACTGCTCCTGTTGGAGCGCGCACAGCTCGAAGAACCGGCGACTCGGACCGTAAATGTTGTCGTTCCAGTTGGAAAAGAAGAGGCGAGAGCTCGTATCCGGCCCAGCCTCCGACACGACGCCGTCGAGGATATACCCGCGGATCCGCGTTGGCTGGACGTGCAGCACGCGCTCGACCAGGTACGTGCCGTAGCTCGCGCCATAGAGAAACACCTGCTCGCTCTCATCATGCAGCGCATCCACCAGCAGCTCAACGTCGTGGGCTGCCGAAGTGACGGAGAACGCCTCTGTGTGGTCGTCGATCTCGTTGAGAGCGTCCGCGATGCAGGACGGGAACTCTTCGAGCATGAGGACTCCACCGCCAGGGCTCCCGTCGGCGAACGCCTGGGCTGCAACGCAGTCCAAGCGCGCGCTGCGTCCAGTTCCGCGGTGGTCCGACGTGTAGACGCTGATGGTCTGGTTGGACAGTGCGTAGACCGCGAGCATGATCATCTCCACTGCAGATCAAACGGTCAGTCCACAGCGATCTACACGGCGAGAAGCCGTGACAGAGAGCACGTACTGGATGCGGATGACGCGCCTGGACCGCCGGCGAGGAACCAGACGCTCTTGCCGGCCTCGTCTTGGTCTTGGTCGCCGCTGGAGCTGGAGCTGGAGCTGTCCGGTGTGGCCTTGGCGAGCATCCGCTTGACGAACAAGGCGATCTCGCGGTCGCTGTCACACACCTCCGCGTGGCACAGCGGCGCTTTCACCTGCGCGCACTCAAAGGCGACGAAGTCGAGCTCCGGCTGGTCCATTGGGTCGGTGAACCTGCACGGGTACCATCCGTTGACCTCGGGTTTGCCTGCATCTGTTGTCGCCAGGAGCGACAAGGAGAGCGCCGCTGCGAGCGCGGAAAGCCGCGACAGACGCATAGCTAGGGGTTGGCGGGAAGAGCGGGGCCTGGAGAAGGCGTCTGGATGTGTCCGGGAGCGCTGGCGGGCAGCGGGAAGCGAGCAATGAGCAGCAGCGCGAGACTGTCAGCGGAAGGATTTGTGCGCGTGTCTTGAGCTCTTCAGGTGGGTGTGCTTTAGGACGCTGTGATTGGTCAATATAATGACCCGGACAGATAGGGATTGGCTATAAATCAGGAATCTGTTTCGCACATGTCACATGCGCTCTTCAACCTGTGAACCCATTCTGGACTTTAGGATCCGTCCTCACCTTGAAGTACTCAGTACTCAGGTCACCTGTCCGTTCACCTCAGAGCAGTGACGACCACAGCAGCAACAGCAACGCCGATCGTGGTGCTGCGTTCGTGGGCGGCCGCGTTGGTTGAGGCCGCTGGCGATGCCGAGGGCTTCGAAGTCGTGCTTGAGCACTCTTTGTCTTCCTCTTCGACGGAGGTGACCGTCTCGGCGCTCCCGGTCGATCCAGACTCACTACGACGGCGGTGGTCGTGCTCGCTGTCCTCGACGGCGAACGACTCCTCACTGCTACCAATCGAAGCGTCGGAGGCCGAGTCAGTCGACGAGATGCGGGTAGCTGCAGTCGCGCCACTTGTCGTAGCAGTTGACTCGCTGGCCGCCGTTGCGTCATTCGACGTGTCAGCTTCATCCACGACACCGGCGTTTCCGTTCACTTGCTCTTCGACTGCCTCAGTCTCGCCGCCAGTCTCACTCGCTCTCTTCCGTGTCCGAGTCAGTAGGCGGAGTCTCCTCCGTCCCCGAGGCGCGTCCCAGGCGTGTGGAACCTCAAGTCTCCTCTTGGCCCAGACGCAGCTCGAGGATCCCGAACGGAGGCAACGTCAATGGTAAGTAGAGTCAACATCGGACACGTCGACGACGCAAGGGTGTTGAAGGCCTCTGTGCGCTTGGGTCGGCGTTCGAATCGGCTGGCGAAGCGTGGACGGTGGCGCTGTGCCAAGCCGAGTCGAACGCCAACGGCCAGACCAACGGCCAAGAGCTCGGCTCCCTGTGCTGCCAACGTGTCGTTCTGTGCTCGACCGCGTCGCATCCTAACGACAGCGCTTCGGCGTCGGACCCGTCGCTGTGGGCGTCCATCTGCTGGTCGCGCGAGTCGACGACGTATGGCGAGACGCGCCAGCCACTACCCAGCACTGGATGCCACGGGCTGCTGCTTGGCGTCCGCGCGCTCCTTGTGGCAGAAAGAGGCAGAGGTGGAGGTGGAGCCCCTGGGCGACTGCAATCCATCGGTGGGAGTCTGGCCAACGGCGCAAGCTGCACGAACCAGTGCAGCTCTTCGTAGGCGGTGCAAGATCCATTCTAGTGACGGGATCTGCGAGATGGTTACAGTTCGGCAACTTCCATGCGTGAACTAAGTCGCGGGAGTCAACCTGGCCGTTCGTCCAGGGAGCAAGAACCCCGGCCCAGGTCGCCATGCCAGGCTTGGCTGGATTGGAGCCGCCCTTGGCTGTGGTAGTGAGCGATCGCGACAGCAACGCACGACTTTGATGGCGTCCACGTCTTCTGCGGCGGTGTCGGACCAGCAGGATCCTTTCGCGCGTCTGCTCAGTCAAAGGGTCAAGTCCGAGCAGCGTTCGACTGACCCTTTCAGCAAGAGCCACTTGCGAACGCCGCGTCTGACTCGCGACATCTTGCTTTTTGTATGTAAAAGTCACATGGGCCGCTGCCATGATGGATGAACCCTTTCAGAGCCAGCCAAACGCCAGAAGATTCGGGTTAGGTACCGCCTCTTTTTGCGAAAGTATCTGCCTAAAACAGTTCCCTTCATAGCAAGCAAGTGAGGCGAAATGACGGCGTGGCAACGACCCTCAGCATGCAGCCATCTCATTGCGCGTAGGTAAATTAGGCGTGACGACAGACAGCACGAGCAACCGACCGCCCGCGAAACGAACGCATTCGTCAACAAGAGACGCTTTTTTGGTCGCGTGCACCATTTTGTGAAGTACTGATCTAACGCCGAAAAATGACTGGTCCGTCCCACATTGTCGCGGATAGGGGTTCAGATCGATTCAGCTTCGTTGACTTGCTGTTTGTATGGAAAGTGCCCATTCAGAAAAAACGGCTGCTGCGTCCGCACCACGTCGTCCAATCGCGACGGCCGATCCCCTCGTCCGCACAGGACGCCGCACGCACAAGCGAATCCCCGGCCGGTCGTCCGCATCCGCATCCGCGCCGTCCTCGGATATAGATTGCCTCCCGTCCGCACCCGCATCCCCGCTCTGACCTCGCCAACCATGGGACTCGGCGCGGGCGGCATCGTCGGCATCATCCTCGCCGTGCTCGTGGTGGTCGCGGCCGCGGGTTTCCTGCTCTACCGGCGCCTGCGCGCGCGCGCCGGGCCGTACGACGGCGGCAAGCCGTACGACGACTACCCGGCGTCCAAGCCCGTGGAGCTGGCGGCCACGCAGTCGCCGGACGAGTACGACTTCACCGGCGGCGGCGGGACGCCCGCGGGCGGCGGCGACACGGGCAAGAGCGGCGCGTCCTCCATCCCCATGCTCAACCCGCAGATGGCGTCCAGCCCGGGCTCGTACTACAGCGCGCCGCAGCCTCAGACTCAGCCGTCGCATCAGTATCCGACGCATCAGACGCAGATGCAGAGCGAGCAGCCGCCGTCCGCGTTCGAGATGAGCCAGGTCAAGTACAGCCAGATGCCGTCGCTGGACTCGTCGCACGCGAGCCCTCCGTTCGCGCACGGCGCGGACGAGGTGCCGCTGCCGTCCAAGCGCTCGCCGACGCGCTTCGAGGCCGAGTCGACCGAGTTCGGCGCCGGCTCGCTCGCGTCCGGCGGCGCCGCGTCGTCCTTCGGCGGGTCCTACGCCGAGTCGTACGCCGAGTCGTACTCGCAGTCGTTCTCGCGCGGCACGTTCGGCGCGCAGAGCCTGCTCGGGTCCTTCGACCAGGGCCACGTGGACACGCGGCCGTTCGGCGAGAGCCTGACGGATGGCGCGCCGCGCGGCCGCGAGTCGTCCGCAGACGCCAGCGACGCCGGAGGAGCCGGCGGCGCGGGCGGCGGAGGCGACAAGAGCCACTGGCTGTCGGCCATGGACGACATGCGCGGCACCAACGACAGCTACGCCATGCTCGAGTCCGGCTCGTTCGACCGCACGTCGGCGCTCTCGCGCTTCTCGACCGACTCGGACATGCACGCGCGCGACACCAACTACTGAGTAGAAGCAAAGTATTAAGCCGGCGTCGTGTGTATCTATAGCCTCAAGTAGGAGACCGACAACCCAGGAACCAAGCAACAAGCAACACGAAGGTCTCGAGCCGTGCAGCGTTCCATTCAGGCGTCTGTGAAACGACGCGCGAAGAGCAGGAGCAGGAGGTCAACGCGTCTAAGGTGGAAGAGTGGGGGCGACTGCGACAGGATCAGCGGCGAGGGCCGGCGCCGCGCTTGGGCGCCGGGAAGTGCAGCGGCACGGCCAACACGGCGCGCAGCACCTGCTTTTTGGCGGACAGCGCGCCGCCGTAGACGGCCGTGTCGCCCTTGGACTTCTCCACGAGGCAGCCTAGCTGCCGGCAGTACGTCCCGAGCCTGCGGAGTCATAGAGTTCAAGTTAGAGATGCAGATAGCGTTAAGGATACGGATACGGATACGGATACGGATAGAGATGGGGACGTACGAGAGCGGGCTGCGCTTGAGGTCGGAGGCGATCTCGGTGAGGTCGAGGCTGAAGTCGTTGACGGTGAGCGCGACGACGAGCAGGTAGAGCACGAGCTTGTCCTTGAGCGTCTTGGGCTGCATGTACGTCGTGTGGCCCTGCTCGTCCGTCGCGGCCGACGAGAAGAGCTGCAACAGGTGGCGCATGAGCACGAGCGGCACGTCGCGCTCCTCGCTCAGCTTGGCGGCGGACCGGCGCACGGGGTAGTGCAGGCCGTAGAAGTCGAGCAGGTAGGACGCGTAGACGATGAGCGCCACCTTGTGCGCGTCGTACGGCGTCGGCAGCGACAGCAGCAGCCGCGTCGGCAGCGCCGTGAAGCCCACGCTGCGCGCGTAGTCCGCCACGTTGGTCGTCTCGAGCGCCGCCACCACCTGCTCGGCCTGCATCTTGAGCGACGCCATCACGTGCACGTCCAGCACCTTGCGCAGGTTGTAAACCCGGTCGGGCGTTGGCGCGTCAATGTCAATGGGCGGCAGCAACGAGTTGCGTGTGGCGGCGAGCGCGGCGCCGTCGGCAGAGTAGCCGGCGTCGCGCGCTCTCGCCTCGACCAGCGCCTTCTGCGCCGCGTCCACCTTCTTTTGCAGCGTGTCGGCCACCGAGGCGGCGCCCGAGATGTTGTCCAGCTGCACCAGGTTCTCCTCGCGCGCGCGCTGCATGCGCTTGCTCTTCTTGGAGCCGAAGGCCTCGACCAGGTCGCGGCGCTGCTCCGAGAAGCTCTTGTCGGCGCCGCGGTCGTCGTCCACGTTGTCGCTGGCCCCCTTGACCGTCTGCTGCAGCACATACAGCTGCGACACGTTCATCACGCGCACCTCGCCCGTGGTCTTGTCGAACACGCCCACGGCGTAGCTCGCGCAGTCGTGGGCCGAGCCGAGGTAGCCGAAGTTGGCCCCCTGGTACGCCACCTTGTCGGCGCTCGCGACCACCAGCCGCTGCTTCTTGGCGCGGTTCTCAAACACCTCGAAGCCCAGGTCGCTGCGCCGGTTGGGCGGCGGCGGCCCGTTGCGGAACGTCGCTGCAAGGCATCAAGCAGGCCATTCATGATGTCAGTCCAGTCAGTCAAGTGGGTGTATCTCGGGGAGTAAAGGTCGCCTGGAGACAGGAGCGACGCGCATGGACGCACCAACGAGCGGCGCGGCATCGTCATAGGCTGACTCGTGCCGCAGCGTCACCTGCGCGCGCTTGCTCATGGCGGAAGACGTCAGGGAAGAAGGAGCGTCGGCAGCCACGCAGGTGA
Organism: Phytopythium montanum; assembly: GCA_023338065.1. Classification (NCBI taxonomy): domain Eukaryota; phylum Oomycota; class Peronosporomycetes; order Pythiales; family Pythiaceae; genus Phytopythium; species Phytopythium montanum. The sequence continues at coordinate 24,565 of JAADXY010000159.1, forward strand.
AATGCAGAGATGTTGCTGTCGCTTGGAGCTCTTCCTGGCCAATGGGATCTTTTTGGCCAATTGTATCTGTCTGTGACCATTTTTGGCGAATCGGAAGTACTTGCAACCATTCGCCGTGCGGATTGGACAAAAGTCGGCAGGGATGATTCCGAAGTGAAGCTGCGGATCACAGGAATAAGAGACTTAGAGACGACGCCATGGAGGACGACGCGGGCAAGATGACGGCGAGCCTGAACCTGATGCGGCGCATGCCCCCGCGGCACGTGGAGCGCGACCTGTACAGCCTGTCGCGCGTGGCGCCGTCGCTGGCGGACGAGCTGTACCAGCGCGTGGACCAGCCGCTGCAGGTGGCGGTGGACCCGTCGAACGGCCGCAAGTACCTGCTGTGCGACTACAACCGCGACGGAGACGCGTACCGCTCGCCGTGGAGCAACCAGTACGCGCCGGAGGCTCCCGAGGGCGAGGGCTTCTTCCCCTCCGAGTCGCTGCGCGCGCTCGAGGTGCAGGCCAACGAGATCTTCGACTCGTACCGCGAGCTGTACTTCCAGGGCGGCGTCTCCTCGGTCTACATGTGGGACCTCGAGCCGGGCTTCGCCGCCTGCTTCCTCGTGCAGAAGGACGTCGAGGACCAGCGCTTCGTGCAGAAGGGCACGTGGAACTCCATCCACGTCGTCGAAGTGCAGGAGCTGCAGCCAGGCAAGGCCGTGTATAGGCTCACCACCTCGGTGCTACTCGCCATGAAGGTCAACCGCCCCGCTCTGGGAGACCTGACGCTGGATGGCACGCTCACTCGGCAGGTAGGCGACGGGAGGCGGGCTCGGTCCATGCGCTGGCAACGTATATCTCACTCGTTGGATGTGTTCTGGGGGCAGACGGAGAAGACGCTCGAGTTCGAGGACCAGTTCGCGCACGTGAGCAACATGGGCCGCATGATCGAGGACATGGAGATCGAGATGCGCTCGAGCCTGGACGGCGTGTACATCGCCAAGACGCGCGAGGTCATCAACGGCATGCGCAAGCTGCAGCAGGGCCCTGCGCAGGGCAACGCGTTCGTGGGCGAGCTCGCGGGTGCTGTCCTCAAGCACGGGCTCAAGAAGGGCCTCTCGCAGGACGAGTAGGCTCTGTACACCGTCTCCCGGGAGATGGCGACTTGACGGTCGGGTCTTGGGCCTGCACAGCTGAAACAAACGCTACATGTTGAGCGAGTTGAGCCAGTTGGTCTTCTCCTCGATGCCGCGCAGCACGACGCCGTACTGCCGCGCGACCTCCTGGTACTGCGCGTCCCCGCTGCGGTACATGTCGAGCTTGGCTCGCAACTGCAGGCACCGCCAAGCAAACTCGTTAGACTGGAGAGACACATCACAGGGCACCCATGATCGCATGGCTTGCTCACCTGCTCGCGCTCTTCCAGGGCCTTCCGCTTGCGCTCCTGCAGCGCATCACTGCATACGAGTCACATAGTCAGTCAGCACCAGCGTCAGTACTTGATCCACATCAACAGGGACAGCAACGGTAGCTTTTGTAAGCGTACTGCGTGGCGCCAAGCAGCTGGATGTCCTCGGCGGGGTACATCTCGACCGCGAGCTGGTCCACGAGCACTTGCGCTTTGGCCCGCAACGCCCGAGAGCACGCGGCGAGCCACTGAACCTTGGCGCGGATCACGCGCGGCTGGTCATTGCGCTGGTGGTCCACGATCATACTGGTGAGCAGCGCCGCCATCTTCTTGCTCAGCTCCACGTCCTGGATCAATTGCGCGCGCAGGTGCTGCTCGACTGCTGGGTTCTCTCGCGCGAGCCGCTTCTTGCGCACCTCGAGCTCCACCAGCAACGCTGGGAGCTCGGCGATCTGCGAGACTGACGCGGCTTGTAGGACCCCTCGGGGGTCAGGGCGGCGAGCTGATGCCATCAGCGACGGCATGGCGAGCTCGTGTACGTCGACGCACTGCTCGCGCAGGTGCTGCTCTAACCTCGGCAGCACCGATTGCTGTGGAGACGAAGGCATACTGAGCGTAAGTGTCGAACGGAATGAGAGAGACCAACACGGACACTTACTCGCGCGACGGCTTCATGAGCACGCAGAGCGTCGGCACTGTCGAGGCCATGAGCACGGCGCAGACTCTGGGGCGTCAGTCCCAGCAGCGGTGCTGTTGCCTGCGTGTCCTTCCTCCCACAGTCAGTCATGCAGATAAGCACGGCAACGGATCGCCGCCACCACCACTCACCTCGCTGGCTCCGTCGTCCATGCGCGTCGCCTGGTGCTCCAGCTGCCGCGCCACGACGTCCGCGGGCGTCCGCACCAGCCGCTCCGCCTGCGCCAGCGTCAGCAGCAAGTCGGCGGCCTGCACACAAGTCCAACGGCACCTCCATGAGCGCTGCTACGTCCCGCCGCCTCATCCAAAGGCGATATCTACCTTGAGCCCTCGGCGATCGCCATCGTCTCCGTCCTCCCGAGCCCTGCCAGCCATATCCACGCCGAACACCTGAGGATCTTCCTCTTCTTGGTGTTGCAGCCACCTCCATCGCTCACTCACTCGCTCAGCACGTCCAGCAGGTGCGCGAACAGCAACTCCGACCGGAAGAACGCCTCCAGCTCCTCGCCCTGCACACAACGCGTCGTCCCTCAACCTCCATCTCGTCCCTCAACACCAGTCACCGCCGCCACCTCCCGCACCTGCATGCTCACCTCGGTTGCCATTTTCTGCACTTTCTCGACATGTTTCCCCTCCGATCAAGCAACACAATCACCCTAAATCCGCAACGCTCTTACATTCCTCAGTCAAAACAAAGTCCTTAACTCGCAACATCAGGTCTCCAACTGGCAACTCTTCCGTCACTTGCCGATCCAGCATGTCGACGCCAAGCATGCCGCCGCCAAGCTCGACGCGCTGGCTCGAGGGCTTCTTCTCGCACGGCGAGGCCGCCGACTGCCGCGGAGGAGCCGCCAATGACGAGAGCGACTCAACACCGAGTCCGTCGGGCGAGTTCGTGGCCGAGAGCGCGCCGGCGACGCCAGGAGAGGCGCTGGAACGCGCCGGCCCTCCTCAAAACGCCGTGCTGTATCTGCACGGGCCGCGACGCGCCGGGCAGACGTCGCTGCTGCTGCAGCTCGCCTTCACGCTGGCTAGCGCGGGTCGCAGCGTCGTTGCCGTGCTCTTCGGGGACGCCGAGCAACAGCAGCAGGAGCGGAGAGACAACCCGATCGTACGCCTGTCACCCTGTCGAAAGTGCGGCAAACCCGAGACGACGGGCCAGGACAGCGCCGTCTGGGCACGCATCAGCATCAAGTGCGGCCCCATGCGCAGTGTCTGGTGGTGAGTAGAGGTCGCTGACGGGCGTTGAGGGTGTGGGCAGGTACCTGCAGTCGAGCGCCGAGCTGCAGCAGTTCCTGTGCTCGTTCCACCTCGTGCGCGCGCAGACGTCCGCGCTGCTGGTCGACGGCTTCGAGCGCTTCTTCTCGGACGACAGGTGCGTCTCGTAGAGCATCAGCTCGGGCCAGTACGTAGTGCTGACGGCTTCACTTCTCCACCTGTGCAGCCACATGAGCGACGTGTACCAGACGCTGGCGTTCGCGCTCGAGACGGCGCGCTACATGTCCCAGTCGGGCGGCCAGGGGCTCGCGCTCGTGGCGGGTGCCACCGACACGTTCGTGCTGCGCGACCGGCAAGCCTTGCGGCGCTGGTGCAGGTTCGTGCAGATCACAGAGGACGCAGCGGAGCGCGGCCTGTTCTGCATGCGCGAGGAGCCGGACGAGGAGGACGACGAGGGCATTGCTGGAGACGGCGTGCGGCTGCGGTACGAGTTCGCGCTGCCTCGAGGCGCAGCACCCGGCGAGTTCCAGCTCGTGGACATCCAGGGCAGCCGATAGCGGGCATGATGGGCGAGGTAAGGCGGGAATGCCACCTTGAGTGACTCACTCAAGGTGGCATTCCCGCCTTACCCGCCCAGTGAGCTGTTCCTGCAGATCCTGGTTGTCAACTGTCGAGCGGAAGGTCTACAGTAAAATGGGGACCAATGGCTGCACTTGCGGTGAAGCCACACGCACTCTGCCTTGGTATTGCTGAGCATGCGGAGAGCTGGAGAAGCAAAGCGGTCGCTCATTCACGAACTTGCGGCCGAGGACTCAAGCTGTCAACCATGAAGTTCCGCGACCGCGTGTTCGAAGCGGTGGCCAATTATGAAGACCGTGAGCGTGAACGCATAACGTCCGAGGACGAACGTATCTACGAAGGGTGGGCCAACAACTTCATCTGGGAAGCCGAGGTGTACGACTCCCGCGGGTTCCGGGCCAAGTATGTCATCAAACTCTTCCGGGAGCGCTATGACACCGCGGCGGCCGTGTTCGCCAAGATCGGCTTGGACGTGGCTCCAGGACATGCAGTCGTCTCGGTCGGCTGCGGACCCGGCGCCAGTCTCGCCGCCGCCTTTGAAGCGCTTCAGCCTAACGACAACGAGGCGCCGGATGCCACGTTGCTGGGCGTCGAGCCAGTCGAAGGGTGGCGCGCTATCTTCGACGCATTCGACCGCATCTGCAGGAGACGGTTCAACCGACACCGCTTCACGTTCCGCGTTGGCAAGCTGAGTCCCGAGAACAACGAGCTGCGCGACATCCTCGTGCGGGAGCGAGCGGCTGTGGTGATTCTGTCGCATGTCATGCTCGACTTTGTGAAGGTGAAGAACTATCAAGCTGTTATTGACAATTTGTTCAAGATCGAGACGGTCAAGCAAGTCGTCATCATGGAGCGCACGGGGTTCCAAGGCGGCCAGACGAACCTGGGGCTGCAGCGGCCGGCCGGGTGCGACATCGACATCGACACGTACGAAGTACAAGGGCGGAAGACACACGTGGTCGTCATCACGAGGCTCCCTGCATCCAACCCCGCGATCAACAACGGCGGCCGCGACACCGACATCGGCAGCCTGATCGACCAGCTCGGCAGCGTCAACATCGGGTAGCTGACTGTCCAAGCCGGTGCCAACCAGCGTGGATGCATGTTGCATGACTTGATGTATGTACTGCATATTGGCCAGCAGGACTTCCACGGGGTCTGGGCGTCGACGGGCGAGGCCGTCAACCTGTACGCCCCAGCCCCAAAGCCCCCGCTGGTCTCCATCTCGTCGCCGAGCAGGTTTTTCCCTCGCTTTTTCCCCTCTCGGGACAATACAAAATGCCATTTCCCTTCATGTTTTGCCACTTCGGATGTGTTTCTACCTGTTTCGCCCTCATCAAACCGCACTCCACCGCCGCCTTCGTCTCTCGATCTTCCTCTTTCTCCACACTCACTTCTCCCATAAATATAACGACGGCGGAGCGCCTTACATGCTCTCCTTGCTCTCTATGCTACCCCACAGTCTCCGACCCCGCTCTCAGCTCACCACGTCCACCGCAGCAGCGATCGCACTCGCCCTGGCTGGCGACACGGCCTCCGCCTTCTTCTTGACCCACCCACTCGCTCGCACAGCCGACAACTGCATTCCAAGCCACCATAGTCAACACACATGCGTCCTCTCTCCACCTCCAACACCAGTAACTAAACCAGCTTGAACACCACGCACCTCGACAATCAGCGCCTTGGTCCTCGCAGGCACCGCCTTGAGCTGCGCGACGCGGTCCAGCACAGCAAAGTACTCGTCCATCGTCCGTCGAGACGCGGGGCTCGAGCCGTCCAGCAAGTCGCCCACCTACACATCAACACGTCCAATTCAACTCAGTCCCAGCATCCCAAGCCAAGGCAGTAGAAGGCAGCGCAACGTACCAGAGTCAGTAGTCCGCAGGCGGCGGCGATGATCTCCGGCTGCGGAGCCACCTCGTTGTCCAGCATCATGGCCACACACACGTGCATGATGTTCTCCGTGAGCAGCTGCCGCCGGAAGAGCTCGCCGATGAGCCCCACGTTGCGCAGCATGCACTGCCTTCTCCACGAGTGCTGGTCGCTGGTAGACGGCCCTGTTGCTGCGGGTCCAGTCCCGCTAGACGACACTGCAGAGGTCGACTCGCCGTCGGACTGGCCCTGGAGCGAGGAGGAGCCGCCGCCGCCCCTCTCCGGCTCCTCGATGAGCGACTCGTAGCACTTGGTGAGCAGCAGGCGCCGGAAGTTGACCGTCTTGGCGCCGTCCTTGAACTCGGGCGTGCGGTCCGCGATCCCGCAGCACAGCTGGGCGTACGGGTCACTGCCGTCACTCAGTGATCAGTTAGCTTGGGCACTGAATGACCGACCTCTCGTCTGTTCATAGAGAGGGAGACGTACCAGAGCGCGGGCTTGGCGATCGCCTGGTCGAACAGCAGCGCAATGACCTCTTGCAACGAGTGCGTGCACGTGATGGGGATCTCCAGGAACGACGAGAGGATGCTCTCGACCGTCTCGGGTCTCACGTCGTCCAGTAAACTGCACACCACCCTCCCAAGTCAGTCGAAGCCCTCCATACATCAAACCACGCAGTACGTACGGCGCGAATCTTCGCTTGGCGATGACGGCTTCTTCCACGGGACTCAAGGGCGTCGAGTCTCCTCCTGCGGCATCCCCGCTGTTCGCGGTCGTCGAGTCGGCTGGTGGGCCGGTGTAGAGTCCGATGGCGGCCGCGTACTCGGTCGGGTTGAAGTAGAGCGCGAGCGAGGCGTCGTACGAGAGCGCACCGTCCAGCCGGCCGGCCTTCTTGTCCTTCTGCTTCGCCTTGTTCTTCTTGGTGTCGCTCACGACGGCGTCCGCACCGAGCGTGTCCGCCCACGTAAAGTCCTCCGGCATCATCTGGTACAGCGGCTGGAACTCGAGCAGCTCGGCGATCGAGTACGTCTGTCGGCCCTTGACAAGCCGACCAAGTCGCTGCCACCATCACGACGTCAGGCAACGCCACACAAGACTCAAGACACGAGCATTGAGCGTACTGTCGGCGGGTTGGGAGGGCGGACGGCGTCGGGAACTCCCGACAGCTTGCGGTCGCACAGAGGCTTGAACTGCAGGCAGACGGCATCCAACCAGTCAGTCCTCAGCCAAGAGCGTCTCGAGCTCCAGCCGTGACGGACGTACGGCCAGCAGAAACTCCCTCGAGTACATGTAGCGGTCGAGCGCCGGCGAGTACCCCTCCTGTCGCCCCAGTTGCAAGCCACACACGACACAAGGCGGGCATCTCTGTCAGCTCCGCGACAGAAGTCCAGGAGAAGCATCAAGCTTCAAGCGCCACAGTCACGGACGTAGGAGACGCCGTCGTCGTCCAGGAGCTCGTCGTCGACTGCCAACTGCGGGTATGCGCCGGTCGCCACGCTGTTGCCGTCCCGCGCCACGTCAGTCGGTGGCGCGGCAGTCGTCGTCTCCGGTCGGGCCGGAGACCGAGCAGCTGGCGTGTTGGCTCCGCTATTGGCCCCGCTCTTGGCTGGCGACGCGGCGGGGCCCACAGCGGCTGGAGGAGCGGTGAAGCTGTGTATACAGAGCGTTAAGCGCCTTGTTGGGAGGGTCGTGGAGCGCGAGGGGGTGCAGGAAGTGAGAGAGAGGGAGAGAGAGCGTCCGCACCTCGGGACGAACTCGCCGGCGTGCGGGTTGAGCTTCGACATGGCGAGCGCGCTAGTGGTGGGGGCGTGGAGCGAGGGAGGAGGGCACGGAGCGGACGCTATGGAGCGAGCGAGGAGCGAGCGAGGAGCGAGCGGCGCCGGCGGCGGCTTGGAGGCCCTCAAGGTGATCGCGTTCGTTGGTCGGTCTTCCGCTTCCTACCGTTGCTGCGGCTCCAAACCCTGCGCCGGGATTGGTCAAAATTGTTTTTGACCAATCACGCTCATGTGCAGACGTACTCCTTATTAGGGGTGAAACTCGCCCCTAAATCTGCCTCCGGTGGCTACCAGCAGCAGGACCTCACACAACGAGAGCTCTGATGCCGTGGCAGTAGATCCATAGCCACTCTCACGCCAACGTAGTTGTAGAGTTGAGGGAGGTGTTGGCATCGTCCTCGCCCGCACTCCCCGAGTAGCTGCGGTCCACTAGCATCGTCTCGCCCCAATCACCGAGTCCGACGATGCTCGAGTAGTGAATGCCCATCCATGCTCTTCACCTTCACGGGGTTGCTGTTGTTTGTTGCTTGGCGAGCGAGTACGCTCGTGGGTGGACTCGCATCGTATATCTACTTGGATATAGATGGCTGCATGATGTCTAATGGGGAGAGTGGAGGTGGCCTCTCGAGTAGTGACCGCATTCGACTCGCGAGACTGAGCTACCGCGAATGGAGCTGTTTAGAGCGATTCCCCCACATTGTCGGGTCTACCCGCGGAGATGGCGGGTGCTGTTGCCAACACTGAGACTCGAAGTGGCGGCGGAGACGAGGTCGTTGGTGGCGAGCGTCACGTCGAGCATCTTGGCGCAGTAGGCGGCCGCGAGCGAGCTCGTGGTGCTCGCACAGAGGCTCGTGAGGTCGTCGCCGGTCTGGATGCTCGCGGCCGCCGACACGAGCGACGAGATGGCCGACGTCACGCTGGCGTTGGCCAGGATCGCCTGCGGACTCGCGGCCGCGGTCGCGGTCGCGTCGGCCTCAGCCAATAGAGCACGCCGTGTGGACGCGCTCGAGTCGACTGGCAAGCTGGACAGCAGCAGCGCCTGCGCCTCGTAGATGTCGTAGACCTCCTCGAGCAGCGTGAACCCGATGACGGCGAGGTGGTCGAGGCCCGTGAGCTGCTCCATCTGGTTCCACTTGCCGATCTTCGCCGTGCCGTCAAAGACGACGAGGTCGCCGACGAGGTCCTGGCTCTGCGAAATCGTGTTGACCAGCCCGTCGTTGGGCTGCCAGTCCGTCGACAGCCCGAGCGTGTCGACGGCGTAGCGGCTGCCGACGAAGACCGAGAACGGGTCCAGGATGAACAGCATCGTGAGCACGTTGGGCAGCGAGATCTTGCGCCAGAGCCAGTCGACCGTCGAGAACGAGTCGATCGTCGCGTAGCTGTAGTAGTAGACGTTGTCGAGCGTCTCGATCCACGTGCTCTCGACGTGAGCACCTTCGCGGGAGAGGTCGAACAGGCATATGTCGACGAAGCCGGGCTCGAAGATCGCGCTAGAGAAGAACCGGTCGACGTAGTCGCTGATGGACTCGTCGTCGCCGCGCGCCGAGATGTTCCACTGGTCCAGCTTGGCGTCGTACACGGTCTCCACATCCGTGCCAATGACGTCGATGACCGACAGCAGACCGAACAGCAGGTTCTTGATAAAGTCGCCGATCTCCGAGATGCCGTCCGCGAGCGTCGTGCCCTGGTTCGGCGTCGAGATGGTCGTGATCGAGTGCACCCAGTCCTTCCCGCCAGCAAACAACGGATGCGACGACGCGTCCTCTTCAACTGGAGCGCCAGTCGTGCCCTTCTGAAGCATCTGAGCCAGCATGCGACTGGTCTGTCCGCCCATCGAGTGGCCCAGCAAGTGGATCTTGTTGACGCCTCCGTCCGCGTTGGTCTCGCCCCACTCCGGGTACAGTCCGGTGAAGTTGCGTCCGAAGCGGTTGTGGCCGTACTTGGCCGAGTGCTTGGCGCCATAGTCGACGACGCCGCCCTTGAGGATGGCGTAGAGCTCGCACGCGCGGTCCCAGTCGCTTGAAAACGGTCCGACCGAGGCCGTGAAGACCGTGAAGCCCTTGGCCTTGAGCTGCTCCTCGGTGTCGCCCTGCAGTCCGCCCCAGTACTTGACGCCGCCCAGCTCGTCGCGACCCCAGCCCGTGAATCCGTTCACCAGCACGATCGGGTACGAGTTGGTCGCATGCGCCAGCGGCGCTATCGTGACGGCCAGCGCCACGAGGAGCGCCACCACCGACATGCTGGTGGGCATCTCTCACACCCAAGTCCGTCGGTTGTCGAGTGTGGCAGAGTGAGGGGGAGCCCAGTCGAAGCGCTCGCGGTCCAACCGGTCATCGATCCGTGGCTAGACCGCTGTACATGGCCTGGTGTGAGTGAAGCACTTCAGATCGGCTTGGCGAGCAACGCAAGAACAGTGGGAGGCACGGCGCGCGACGAGATCTCGCCGACAGACAGGACTCGCGCCTCCCCGAGCTTCCCAGCGCTTCAAGGCGGCAACCCGACATGGAGCCATGCCGAATGCGAGCGTCTCTGGGCGTGGAGAGCGCTTTATTTCGTGTTACTCACGCGCGCGCAGGACGTCCATTCGCTGGTCGCTGACGTGGTTGAAGTGGGCTGAACAATACAGGTCCGGTCGTTTTTAGGAATAAAAGACCTCAAACCATACAAACTCCAAGTAATCGTCCGTTACTCACGCATAAGAACGGCGCTCAGTGCCGTGGTATTGCCACGCCCATCTGGCGAGCAGACGCCTTCGCGGTCGAAATGGAGCAGCGGAGGAGCAACAGGGACGCATTTGGCGCCGACATGGAGGAGAAGGAGAGCTTCTTAGTGATGGACGGCGGCTCCGAACTCTCGGCGGAATTGGACGTGCTCAGGGCAGCGTTGGCGGGAGCAGAGGACCTGATTGGCATGGCTTCCAGTCCAACTGGCTCGCTCAAGCGCCGATGGCATTGACGGAGGCTCGCGGATCGTCGAGCGGGTGGCAAGGCGACCGGTGGAAGCATAGGTCTCGCGAGTCGCGATGTGCGTCTGGGAGTGTCCTGGCTGCGTCAGGTCGAGCGGCACGAGCGGTAGGCTGCCATAGCGCAGATGATGGACGAGGAGCGCACCTGCTTGCTCGCCAGCAGGATGTGGCGGTCGTGTCTGCCCGCGTCTGTCCACGAGGCATCATAATCACCCCGCCGCCAGGGCTGCAATGGACGAGACGGAGGGGAAGCAGTCGCTGGATCGCTGCAGCCGCCGCGAGAATGTGGTCTGCTCGAGGAAGAAGACATGATGCCGATTTCGGGCTCCGCCTCCGCAACGAATCGCGCCATTCAGCCGTGACATCATGCTCGAAGCCGAGGTGAGCACTGTCGACGCCTCCAGGCGTATCTTTGGAGCCTCTGGGTGGGTGAAAGCGCGCTTGACAGGCGACGTCATCGACTGCAACGTCTCTCTTCCGCGTTATCCGCCTGCTGACGGATGTGGCGCCTCCAAGACAAAGACACGTCGGTGGAGCGCGACCCAGCGTGACAAAGCTATCGACGTCACCAAGCCACCCGCTAGCAGCGCAGACGTGCAGTGAAATGCCTCGTCGATCGACGGCCGATCCAAAACACAATGTCGCGCCAAACAACATTGCAAACTTGCCAACATTATGGCGTTTGAAGACGCCATTGCATTTTGTTTTCATACCTAACGCTCGGCTCGTGTGCCGCTGATAACCAGCGCGGCGCCACGCCCAGACAATCACCTCATGCCTCTCCTTGAAGCTCCTAACAACTCACTCTCGGCCCTGAGGCGATCTAGACCGTCGTACCGCGAAGACGGCGCGTGCTCGACTCGAGGATAGCCGCCGTCGTGTTGCCGCCGGTGCTGCTAGCAGCCACGACGGTGCTGTTGAGCATGTTGGCGCAGTAGGAAGCCGCGTATGCCGTTGCAGGGCTCGCACAAAGCTTCTCGAGGTCCGACACTGTCGAGACGCTGCTCGTGGCAGCGTTGAGTGACGTGATGGCCGCCGTCACTGACGCGTTCGCTAGCAACGCAAGAGCCGCCGCAGTCACCGAGTCCTCCGCAGTCAGACGACGAGAGCCCGTGTCGACTGGCAGACTGTAAAGCAGCGCCGAGTGCGCCAGGTAGATGTCGTACACCTCGTTGAAGAGCGTGAGACCAGTGACGGCTTCATGGTCCAGGCCCGTGAGCTGCGTCATGCTGTTCCACTTGCCCTTGTACGACGTGCCGGCGTACTTGACGAGCGACCCCGTGAAGTCCCTGCTCTGGGAGACCGTGTTGACCACGCCGTCGTTCGGCTGCCAGTCCGTCGAGAACCCGAGCGTGTCGACAGTGTACCGGCCGCCGACGAAGATGGACGTCACGTCCAGCGGCAACAGCATCGTGAGCACATTGGGCAGCGAGATCTTCTGCAGCTTCCAGTTGACCGTCTCGAACGTGTTGATGGTCGCGTAGCTGTAGTAGTAGACGCTCGACAGCGTCTCGACCCACGTGCTCTCCTCCTTGGCGCCAGTCGTGGACAGACTGTAGAGGCAGACGTCCTCAAAGCCCTCGTCGAAGATGCTGCTCGAGAAGACGCGCTCGAGGTACGCGCTGAGCGACTCGCCGTCCTGCTTGTTGGTGATCCCCCACTGCTCGAGCTGCGCGTCGTAGATCAAGTCGGCTTCGTCCCCAGCAATGCCGACGACGTTCAGCACCGAGACCAGCAAGCTCTTGACCGCGTCGCCGATCTGCGAGAGCCCATCGGCCAGCGTCGTGCCCTGGTTTGGCGTCGCGAACGTCGAGATCGAGTGCACCCAGCTCTTACCACCTGCGAACAGAGGGTGTGACGATGCGAGTTCTTCAACTGGAGCGCCGGTCGTGCCCTTCTCCAGCATCTGAGCTAGCATGCGGATGGTCTGTCCGCCCATCGAGTGGCCAAGCAAGTGGACCTTGTTGACCTTGCCGTTGACCGTGTTCCCCCACTCCGGGTACAGACCCGTGTAGGTGCGACCGTAGCGTTCATGTCCATGCTTGGCCGAGTGCTTGACGCCGTAGTCGACTTGTCCTCCCTTGATCTGCGCGTAGAGCTCGCACGCGCGGTCCCAGTTGCTCGCGAACGGACCGATCGACGCCGTGTAGACAGTGTACCCCTGCGCCACTAGCTGCTCCTGCAGGTCTCCTTGGATGGCTCCCCAGTACTTGAACCCGAGCAGCTCGTCGCGTCCCCAGCCAGCGAAACCATGCACCAGGACGATCGGGTACGTGTTCTGAGCCTGGACGGCCGACAGCGCCGTAGTGGCGACCAGGAGCACAGCAGCGAAGGCTTTAGACAGCATGAGGCGGGCCATCTCGACTGCTGTTCAGCCTTGTGAGGTGGCTAGCAGCAGGCGAATTGGGAAGTGAGCCGCTCGGACAAAGCTGTCGAGCCTGGTCGGCAGCTTCGACGCCATCCAGTCCTCTCTGGTTGCAGTTCATGGAGGCATACTCGACCAAAGAGGCTCGGCCTACCACTGCTTGCCCAGTCAGTACATGACCGAGCCGCAAATGACGTCACGGTCGCTTGTTTTCGCCATGCAGGTGTGCCTGTCCACGGACTCGGTGACAGAGCTCCTCGCTCGTTCTCTCTCCTGTCGGCGGCCCAGAGATGGCGCCGCGATCCGTCCTTGCGCACCGAGCTCATGAGGCATAGTGAGCGCGAGTCAACCGCGGCGCACATCAGCTCGCCAGCGCCGCAGAGACGGGCCGAACGAGCGCCGCAGGATCATCCGGTGCACGAGGATTGCACTGCATTGTGGGACGAGATGGGGGCTTTGAACGCACAGAGTCGGCGCTTGCTTTGAGGCTCGGACATCCGAGTGGCCATCGAGTTGAATGTCCCATGGCTTGGGCACTGCTCTGCAGGCGCGGACAGTCCAGGCTGGGAGGAGGTCAACAGCCTGCTGACCAAACGGTAAGGGTGCCGGCTGTGTCAGGCTGGTCATATGCTTGCAGCTCGTCCATCGGGTGCTGCTGGCGGATTCCGACGTGAGCGCCGCTGCCGGCTCAGGTTGAAGCGCACGCTGCTTCCAGCGCGATCATTGAACGACGCGAGACTTCTTCTTCCACCTGCTTGCTGGTTGGACGAGACGGTTCAACGCGTTCTCCATCCTTCTGCACAGACGGCAAGGGCATCCGTCGCGCTTGACTTGACCGACTTGGCGCGCTGGTTGACATGGGCGGACTGGGAAAGCGATAGCGTTGATGGTTCGATATCGAACACGCCTCCAGCAGCGGCGGTGATCGGTCATTTGGCAGCTCGTGGCTAGACTTGCTGGCTGGCTGAGCTGATGCATTTGGAGCGACGCTCATCCTCGTTGTAGTTCAAGGCAACTTCGGTGGCCTCAGGTCAGACGAGCGGGAAGAATCCAAGCAAAGCGCCACGTTGGACGCCACGTTTTGGTGGGTTGGCTGCCACGAGAGTGCAATTGGCTGGCCGATGGAGCCGAGACGGCGAATGCTCCAAGGTGGTTTGGCCCGAACTCCTTGAGATACTCTGAGCTGCCGACTTGCATCGAACAGCACTGCGAGTCTCTGCAAGATGGCGCGGCGACGCCAACGACCGGTTGTATCGTTAGCTCGAGACTGACTGCGGGGCGGCTGCGGCATTTGGAGTGGCTTGCTTGCCTGTTGCAGTCTCCCACGATCATTGAGCGTTGCAGGGCCATGCTTATCGATGGGCGTCGCGAATGAAGTTGTCTGGTTAAGGCCAAACACATTTAGAGACACAACTCGCCCAATCAGGTGTCATGATGATTTCAACATCAACGGCAACGGCAGACCGATCGCTTTCGCATGACCTGCAACTCCCACCAAACAACGAAAGCCACTCACTAGTCACCGCCATCAGCTCCTTCCTCGCAGCAAAGCCCGCTCGTTCTCATCCACGCAGCAGACGCCGGCGGCGCGTCGAGCTCTCGGCGTTGGCGATCATCGTATCACAGTAGCTCTGCGCGAAGGCGTTGGAGGCGACGCTCGCGCTCGCGCACAGCGTCTCAAAGTCGGCCGCGGTCTTGATGGCCGCCGACTTGGCGTTCAGCGCTGCGATTGCAGTGTCGAGCGTGGAAGCCGCCGCCGCCTCGTGTGCTTCGGCGCCTTCCTCCTCCAGCCGACGGCGCGAAGTGACCGGCAGACTGTAGAGCAGACTCGCGTGGGCGACGTACAGGTCCAGGATTTCGGTGAGCAGCGTCACGCCAATGACCGACACGTGGTCCATGTTGCTCAGCTGCGTCATCTGGTTCCACTTGCCGACGACGGACGAGCCGGTGTAGGTCACGGCCGAGCCTGTCGAGTCCTTGAGCATCGAGATCGTCGGCACGATGCCGTCGTTGGCTTGCCAGTCGGTGCTGAGCTTTAGTGTGTCTGGCGCGTACCGGCCGCCAATGAAGACGGCGATCGGGCTGAACACTGGCAGCATCGTGAGCAGGTTGGGCAGTTGGATCTTCTGGAGCAGCGCGTTGAACGCCGAGTACGTGTCCATGGTCGCGTAGCTGTAGTAGTAGACGTCCGCCAGCGTCGTGACCCACGCGTTCTCCTCCTTGGCTCCTCCAGTCGACAGGCTCCAGAGCGAAATGTCCTTAAAGCCTGGCTCGAAGACGCTCGACGACAGCACCCGCGTGAGGTACGCACTGATGGACTCGCCGCTGGCGCGCGCTGCGATCCCCCACTGGTCCAGCTTGGCGTCGTAGATCGCAGTCGTAGACGACCCGGCGATGCCGAGAGCTGCAAAGACGCCGACGACGAGCTCTTCCACCGCTTCACCGACGATCGATAGGCCGTCCGCGAGCGTCGTGCCCTGGTTCGGCGTCGAGATGGTCGTGATCGAGTGCACCCAGCTCTTCCCGCCGGTGAACAACGGACTGGTCGAGCCGACCTCGACCACTGGCGCGCCAGTCGTGCCCTTCTCCAGCATCTGAGCCAGCATGCGGATGGTCTGGCCGCCCATCGAGTGGCCGATCAAGTGGATCTTGTTGACCTTGCCGTTGACCGTGTTCCCCCACGCCGGGTACAGTCCCGTGTAGGTGCGGCCGTAGCGCGCGTGGCCGTACTTGGTGGCGTGGGTGAGTCCGTAGTCGACTTGTCCTCCCTTGATCTGCGCGTAGAGCTCGCACGCGCGGTCCCAGTTGCTCGAGAATGGCCCGACGGCGGCCGTGTAGACCGTGTGCCCCTTGGCCTTGAGCTGCTCCTGCAGGTCGCCTTGGATGCCTCCCCAGTACTTG
>JAADXY010000160.1:0-40074 GCA_023338065.1 Phytopythium montanum
GTCGCGGACTTGGGAGGGAGTACAGGGCCTGTGCCGTGCTTCAAGCCGCTCCTGGACTGCATCAGTCTCGCGTGCAGGACCGACGCGTCGACAGGACCGCCACTCAGCTGGGGTTTTCCCCGCGTCGACCTCCAGGGATGCTTCCAAGGAGGCGCGCTGGGCCGAGCATGAGCAGCGCCGGGCGAGCTCCGGCGCCGACAGGGTCCCCGCCTTGTGCCCCCGTGGGGAGCGCGCAGGGGACCGGCCGTCGGGTGGAAGCAGGCGCCTGTGCGAGACTTGGAAGATCTAAGAGTGAGCGGACAGGCGGTCTGTCGGGGTATGAGGGGGAAAGTACGTCGCGAATTCAGATTTTCAAACGCCTGTCTTGGTTGAGGTGCTTGTTGTTGTGTGGTGCCGCAGCGGCTGTCCTTTCTTGATCGGGAATGGCTCGCTAAGGGGCGGGCAGGAGGCACTGCGACCACCCTGAGGCTTGGTGCGCCGGCGCAAGCACGGGGAACACGCTGGATATGATTGTGTTAAGCCTGGCGACGAACTACATTACTGATGCAACGAAAAAAGAGGCACGAATCGGTCCTATAGTGCGGGAAAGTGCTCCTTTACTGGGTTTTCTGCTGCTGTCAGGCGACAATTGCAGTGAAAGGCATGTGCGTGGGGTCTGAGTTGTTGTTGTAACACAGTATGAATTTTGTATCCACTTTTTGAGCTGCTGGGCCGGGTCTGCCGTCTGCAACACAGTTCTTCCAAATTCGGAGCTCTACTATTAGTTGAAAATTGACAGAGTGTCTTCTTATTGGCTGAAATAGCGCACGGAGTGAGCGACGGGTCATTTTCGCTAGTTCAACATGTAACACGGCAACTTCGGGGATGGGAGGCTGATATTTTCAACAGTCGACCTAACGAGTTGACGACACCTGACACAATGCGACGACACTGATTGACAATGCGACAGACGCCCGACCAGAAACAAGCGCAGATGCTGATGTTTTGGGGGAACAAAGTGGTGGCGGTCAATGAATCATTTCGAAGCTGTTTGGAAACCACAGGCTAGAACGACCGGTAGTCTAGCGCAGCCCGCTACCGGCACGGTCAAGAGCGGAGGGGGAAGTGTGGCGCGCCTCGGCGCGGCGTGGCCTGCGTCTACCTGCACGACGCCGGAAGGTGGCGCGAGACGGCGACCGCTGGTGAGTGAGCCGTTCTGTCGGACTCAACCGAGCATTCTCCCCTATCTGGTACCGTCGGAGCTTGCGCTCTAACTGCCGCGTCCTGTGCGCCGGCACCTCGACCCAGACCCCGCGGGTGCTGCTATCTCTGTGCGAGTGCGACACTCCCGCTGCCACTGACGCCTTTTGCGGGCAACAGCATGGCACTTGCGGTAGAACCAGCGCGAGAAGGCGGCGAACTCCTGCTCCTCACGCGTGCCGACGTCGCGGAAGGCATGCAACAGGTCCGCGTGGAGCGTCTCGTACTGGAGCTTCATGTGCACCATGACGTCGTGCAGCTGAAAGAAGCACGCGAGCGTGTAGCGCCACCTCGTGGCGTCGGCGGCGATGGAGGTGCTCGTGTGGTCCTTGGACCAGGAATCGCCATAGCACCACGCCCCGGCGCTCATCCAGCTCCTCCGTGGCCGAGTACACGTAGTCGACCGCATCCTGGACGCGCGAGGTGGACACACAAAGGTGCAGGTAGGCGCGCAACTTCGCGACGCGGGAAGGCGAGCTGCGTGTGCAGGAAGGCTACTTGTACCACGCAGCGCTCTCGGCCCGGGCAGCGGTGGCGGATACCCGAGGTGGCGCAGCAGGCAGCGGCGGTGCTTGGTGTGCTTGGACACGAAGTAGCTCGACGTGCGTCACGAAGCGCGCGAAGCCCTCGACGACGCGGGACACGTGCACGACAATGAGTGCGGCCATCGGTGGCATCGGGCCGCGCAGAAGCGATGTCTTGGCCTCCAGCGTGTCCCAGGGGAGTCCAGCCGGATGGCGCGCGAGGCATCCACAGAGTCGGCGTGGCTCGTGAAGAGCATGGCCCACGTCGTCACTCCGTCATCCGTCGCCAGGTTTAAAGTGTTGCCCACGTGAAGGCGCCATCCAGGTGGGCTTGTCTAGCACGTCGGTGTCTCCGGCCGCGTCGCGCATCAGGTCCGGCCGCACCTCCCGCGGGTTCCCCTCGTCCGGGTGGTTGGCTTCGCTATGTCCATGGGTCTGGGCGGCTTGTCCGAGCCACTTGAACGGCGTTGTGACGCCCCCGCGTGTCGCTCAGTGAGGCGGTGTTGAACGTTGGTCACTCGCCGGACTCGTACACACGTTCGTCATCTCGGCTTGCTCCTCGCCCACCGCCAGCAGCAGTAGCAACCGCCCGCGTCCTCCGCCAGGAAGGCCTGCCTGCATCCAGCCCTGACACGTCCAGCAAACCGCCTCACAGTGGTGGTCAACCGATACAGTGACGTGTCACTCTGTGTGAGGTTGCTCGAAGGTGCGCTGATATTTAATGTCGCGCGAAGGTCGTTTGAAGCGGTCATGATAAGCTCAAGAGCTGGTTGTTGGCATGAGAATGGAGCCTCGATCCGTCGTCTCCGCTAGCATCGCGAGCCGGCGCAGTGAAGGTGGCCGCACGACAAGTCCGCAGCCCGCAACCAACAGCGCGCGAGTGAAAAGAGTGGCGGCTGTTCAGGCCTCGGGTACGCGGTAGCGCCGTCGCTGCCGCCGAGTCCGCGGCTATCTCGCTGAGCGTGGCGGCTGTCGAGCCGTCCGGGTAAGCGCCCCACTGCTGCTCATGCGCTGCCTGCTCGCGCGTCTCGCCGCCTGCTGCGTCGCTGCAGCTCTAGACGGGCGTCAAGTGCCTTTGGATTTACTTTGCTCCAGGTCCTGGCGAGCGTCGAAGCGACTGGTACGTTGCGCACACACGAACTCCGCCCGCTGATCACATCGCCCCCGATCTCCATCAGGAGAAGCGTCTAAGGGCGTGTATGAGGTCGAGGATTTGTGTCAAGTGACGACAGACTGGACTTGGACAATTGACATGTCGGCACATCGGCGCTTCCCTCGGGGCCTGGACGGTAACCTAGAGCGGCTGAACGGCAATCAAGAGCGGCAGGTCGACGATCAAGTCCTACCTGTGCTGTGAAAGCACGAACCGGCCGCTGTTGGCAACCGCTTGCTGGCGGTGAGTGTCTTGCTGACCGAAAGCCGCGCCTTCACGTCGGCGAATGCGTTCGCGACGCAGATGACGGCGGCTCGCTAGCTGGTTCAGCGACACTCGATGGTGCAGCGCGACCCCGTGGCGAGGACAAGTGTGAGCAACCGCCATGAACACGTTGCGCGGCTGCCGACAGTATCCCGTGGTCGAGTACAGTCTGGAACCGCTCAAGGTGCCGCCGGACGTCTCCAAATCGCCCACGACGACTCCGTCGCCTGTGCCGACTGTGTCGTGCTGCGACGATAGCACAAACGAACACAACACACGAAACCCGCATCAGTCTCCTAGCTGCTAGCCCCCTCCTACACGCTACAATGCAAGCGCATGCAACACACGAGCACGCATGAAATCCTCTCTTTCCGCACCCGCACTCACGTTGGCTCGCTAACTCGCTCGCTCACGATGCTCGTTGTCAATCAGACCGCCCTTGTCCGAGGAAGTGTAGGGCCGCTGCTCGCGACCACCGCTGCACCATACCGGTTCTGAAGTCCTCCTGAGGCAGTCTGACGCACCTAAGGGAGTCGTTAGGACGTTCGCATGCTTGGAGACCAGTCTGATAGCCTCACGACCGTGTCAACAACGTCAACAGCAGCGCAACGCAGCCCAATACAACCAACCAACCCTCTGGCGTCGAAAGCAGTCCGGCGCCTTCCGAGACCTGCAAGACTAGTCCAAGGCGTTCTACACCCGCCATTCCCGTCAAAGAGCAGTTGGCAAGTATCAAGATCCGCTCAGACCCGTCGAATTGCCGTCCCTGGTCAAGAGCATCCGATGTCGACCAAGAGCGGATTTGCTGTTATCGCGAGCTGTTCAATCTCATCGAGGGCTTGGGACAGCGTGTCGCTCGTCTTAGCAACTCGAATCGCTATTGCAAGCAGTAGCGACGGCCTCCATCTTGATCATCGACCTCGTGCGGCCTTCCAGACGGTCGATAGCATGTCGACCGACTTGGTCGTTAACATGACAAGTCTGTAGCCCGTCTTGACGGCCGCCATCTCGATCGTGGACCTCATGAGTCGCTCCATGTCGGTCTCGGACTGCATGTCGGCCGACTCGACCACTCTGTAGCCAGTCCTGACCGCTGCCATCTCGATCGTGGACCTCATGTGGCGCTCCAATCCAGTCTCGGCTGGAGCCAGACGTGTCCGCCGCCACTCGCGGCGTCGCCGCTCAAAGCCATGCCAACGTTTCGCCCCGATGCTTGCACTCGAATCGCTCAGCGGCGGTGTGCAACCTGCACACCACGTACCTGGTCTCTGAGCCGCGCCGACGGGTGATGCCCATCCGGAAAACAGGCAAGTGGGCACTTCAACTTGAGAGCATTCACTCTTGAACCTTCTGGAAATAATAATATCATAGAGGTTATCATATTAAATCGGAAATGTAATCTAACAGGAGTTTTACCGTGTTTTGGTATAAGTTTGACCGTGACTGGGTAACTTTGCTCGACATGCGCGTCGGATCCATTTTGCTTGCAGCGCGCTGCAGCGGCGACAGTAAAACAACAGGTCAGCTATAAATGATCAGGACAGCCGCACACCGTCATCCTGCGTCGTGAATCACGACACTTGCAACAGAGGAGTGGCTCTCCCTGCCAAACATCTCGCGTTTTGTAAGCTCTTCCAATCCTATCGGCACGAGGCCATTGCCCCCCGTTTTTGTGACAATACGTGGTGACCACAACACTGTCGCTAGCCGTCTGAGTTGGATCGCTCCACACTTGACGCTGATTGGCTACGTTTCTATTTTGGGCACCCAGTCAGTGCTCCTAGCCTATTCGGACACAGGCGCATCACTCGTGCCACCGAACTATCTCTCCTTGCTGATCTGCATGCAGAGCCCCTCGTTTTCCCGACCCACTCTTGGACCTGCCTGCCTGCTCACGGGTCAAGTGAGCCTCACGCCCTTCCTCCACCACTACCAACCTCTCCCCGACCACCATGAGCGCTCTGGGCAGCCGACTGGCTGGCCAGGTGGCCGTCATCACTGGCGCGGCGGGCGGCATCGGCCGCAAGTCGGCGCTCCTGTTCGCCAAGCAGGGAGCCGCGGGCGTCGTGTGCGCCGACCTGAACGAGGAGGCGGCGGCCGAGACGGCGCGCCTCATCACCGAGGAGCTGCGCCAGCTGGGCGCTCCCAACGCGGCCTCGGTGGCTCGCCCTGTTAAGGTGGACGTGTCCAATCGCGCGGACGTGGACCGCATGGTGCAGCTGGCCGAGAAGGAGTTCGGCAAGCTGAGCATCCTGTTCAACAACGCCGGCATCATGCACTCGGAGGACGACAACGCCGAGACGACCGAGGAGGACGTATGGGACCTGACCATGAACATCAACGTCAAGGGCGTCTTCTTCGGCTGCAAGTACGGCATCCCGGCGCTGCGGCGCGCCGGCGGCGGCTCCATCATCAACACGGCGTCGTTCGTGGGGCTGCTTGGCGCCGCGACGCCGCAGCTCGCCTACACGTCGAGTAAGGGCGCTGTGATCGCCATGACGCGCGAGCTGGCCACCATCCACGCGCGAGAGAACATCCGCGTCAACGCGCTGTGCCCCGGGCCGCTCAACACGCCGCTGCTGCAGAAGTTCCTGGACACCGAGGCTAAGAAGCAGCGCCGCCTGGTGCACGTGCCCATGGGCCGCTTCGGCGAGGCGGCCGAGATGGCCAAGGCCGCGCTCTTCCTCGCGAGCGACGACGCGTCCTACGTCACAGGCACGTCCTTCGTCGTCGACGGCGGCATCACCTCGGCGTACGTGACGAGCGAGGCCGACGTCGACCCCTTCGGCGGACCCAGCGAGGTCTAAACCGTCTCGGTATCGCTCTCTCGCTAGTAGAAGCAAGTGATGCCAGCTCAGGGAGACCCAGTGCACGCGACAGGAACGCTTACTCGTGTTGATTGCAAGCCTCGAGCTCTCCATCTATGCCAGTGAAAACCTCCTTTCCTCTCCTTCAACACTCGCCTACCGCTCAGACGCGGAAGTTCCACGCCTTGAGCTTGGTGACGGCGCGGAAGCCGTGCTTGGAGAGACTCACGCCCTTGCCCGAGTCGCGCACGCCCGTCCACGGCAGGTACGGGTCCAGCACGTCGCAGCGGTTCATGTACACGGTGCCGGCGCTGATCTGCGCGCCGAGAGCCATCGCTCGCTCGCGACTGGGCGTGAACACGGACGCCGTGAGGCCGTAGGTGCTGTCGTTCATCCTGGCGACGGCCTCGGCGTCCGACTTGACCTTCTGGATGCCCACGATCGGGCCGAACGACTCCTCCTTCATGATGGCCATCGAGTCGTCGCAGTCCACGAGCAGCGTCGGCAAGTAGAAGCGGCCGTTGCCCTTGGCGTCCGTCACAATGCCGCTGCCGACCACCCGACGCGCTCCCTTGGCGATCGCATCGTTCACCTGACAGCCAGAGGAAGAGGGTGTCAAGTAAGTCCGTTGAGCTCGCCAAGAAATACGCTAGACGGCATACATGGCTGTCGAGCATAGCGGGCGCCGAGGCCAACGCCATTGGTCCGAGCGACGTCGACGGGTCGAACGGGTCGCCCAGCGTGTAGGCCTCGAACAGGCTCTTGGCCTTGGCCACAAACGCGTCGTACTTGGCCTCGTGCACGTAGATGCGCTCGACGCCGCAGCACGACTGGCCAGCGTTGTAGCACACGCCGTCGGTCAGTCCCTCGGCCGCGGCTTCAGCGTCCGCGTCCTCGGCCACGTAGCCAGCATCCTGTCCCATCGAATGGGTAAGTGCTGTTCCACAAGGCGAGAGCTGGTTGACCAAAGGCAAACGTACGTTGCCTCCGAGCTCGAGCGTCACGTCGATGAAGCGGCTCGCAGCCGTTTGCTGCACCTGGCGGCCGCTGGTTGTCGAACAAATCACTCAGCATCGAAGGCTCCGTCACCATAGAGCTCACGATATGAAGCGTACCCGTTGACCGAGCCTGTGAACGAGACGAACGAGATCTCCGGGTGGTTGATGACCTCGGCCGCCGTCGCGTGGTCCACGAACGACGCCTGGAGAACGCCGTTGGGGAAGCCGGCGGCCTTGAAGGTCGACTCGTAGTGCTCGCCACACAGCGGAGTGCGCGGCGAGTGCTTGAGGAGGACCGCGTTGCCGGCCAGGACGGACGGGATGATGCTGTTGACGGCCGTCATGAGCGGGTAGTTCCACGGCGCCTGCAGCAGACTCGTCAGCACAATGAAGCCGAGTGTAGACGACCAGCTAGCGCCTCACAATGACGTAGACCAGACCAACAGGTTCGTGTGTGATCTGTCGGAAGAGGCCATTCTCTTCAGGGAACGAGTCGGTGCGCAGCGCCTCGTCCGACAGGTAGATCAAGGCCCTGGAGTACACGCAGCCAGCGTTAGAAACGATAGATACAAGAATGGACAGCCAGCGCTCAGCGACTCACTTGGCGCGCGCGATGGTGCCGTTGACCTCGTTGCGCGCCTGCTGCAGCGGCTTGCCCATCTGGCCCGAGATGTCGGACGCGATGGCCTCCGAGCTGGCGGCCAGCGCGTCGACCCACTGGCTGCACAGCGCCTGGCGCTCGACCAGCGGCACGCGAGCCCAGTCCTTCTGGGCATGGACGGCTGTGTCCACCTTGGCGTGCGCCGTCTTGGCCGAGTCGACGGCCACCTCGCGGAACGTCTCGCCAGTGTACGGGTTGTCCACCTTGAGCCTGTGCATTGCGTCATGGCACCAGGAGAGTGAGCGTGTCAGCCAGTTGAGTAGGATGTCGCGAGCTGTGCATGAGTGCAGCGTACGTGGCGGCAGCGGCGAAGCCGCGTGCTGTCTGCGGCGCGAGCACCTGCACTCATGGATAGCAGTGAGCCCTCACGAGCGCTATCAGACTGTCCAAAGCTCAGCACGCGCACCTTCTTGCACGCGAGGCGCAGCATCTTGAGGCGCAGGAGGCGGTACTAACTGAGGAGGTCGACGGGCGGGAACGCGAACGCGAATGTGCGGCGAGCAGGAAATGATCTGCTTGAGAGCCGCGAGATCCACATCTCCCTCGGTTTACGGTCTCTCACGCTGATTCGTCCGCATCGAATCTTTCCTTTATCTGGAAATTACAAAGTGATTCACCGACCATGCGCCATGTTCTTCCCGTAATCGTCACTAAAGCCAGGAACCAGGCGATCTGCTGGTGATGGACCTGCCCAGACCGTGTCAGTAGCACTTTCACCATCCGACTCGTGCGTCATGGGATGCCGTGACGCTGGTCGATGCAGCGCCAATCACCAGGCGGCCCGCCCGCCGGCTATAGATAGGCGTCCGGCCTGCTTCCTGCAGCTCATTCGGCGCTCCGCCTGCCGCCCGGACCGCACTCTGGACGCCATGCTCGCGGGCTCTCGGGCGGCGCGGGGCCTCGTCGGCGTCCGTGCGCGCTGCTTGTCAACTCTACCTAGCAATGCGCCACCACCAGAGCCGCTGCGCTTCCTCGTCATCGACGGGTACGTCAAGCAGGGACGCGAGGTGCTCGAGGCGGGCGGCGCCACCACCGCCGGCCAGCTGTACGCCGACATGCTGGTGCGCGCCGCTGCGCTCGTCACGGACGTACCCGCCATCTACGACCTCGTGTACCCTGCGGACCCTGGCTTCACTCCGCCCGACCTGGACCAGGTAAGCATTGCTGGTTATCAATGCAGTCTCGCCATCTCCGTGCTGACGCTGGCGGCGGCCTCGCCGTGTTGTCAACTGCTGTAGTATCACGCGGTGGGCTGGTCCGGGTCGTCACTGACCGTGTACAAGACGGAGGAGCTGGCGATCGCGCAGATGAGCGACCTGGCGCGGCGCGGGTTCGCGCACGGCGTGCCGCAGCTCGGCAGCTGCTTCGGTCTGCAGCTGGCGGTCGCCGTGTCTGGCGGGCGGGTGCGCAAGAACCCGAGGGGCAAGGAGCTGGGGCTGGCGCGCAAGATCTCGCTGTCGCCCGAGGGCCGCGCGCATCCAATGTACGAGGGCAAGCCGTCGGTCTTCGGCGCCTTCAGCAGCCACAACGACCAGGTGACGCACTTGGCACCGGGTGGAGGCAGTCTCCTGCTCGCACACAACTGGTTCACTCCGGTGCAGAGCGCAGTCGTGTCCTTCTTGGCTGGGGAGTTCTGGGGCCTGCAGTACCACCCGGAGTACGACCTGCACGAGATCGCGCGGCTGCTGCACTGCCGTCGAGAGGTCAACGCCAAGCTCGGCTTCTTCCGCCGCGTTGAAGAGGCCGACGCGTTCGTGGACGAGCTCGAGCTGTTAGCGGCTGACCATACTCGGAAAGACCTGGCCTGGAAGCTCGGCATTGACGACGACGTGCTGGATGAGCGCGTGCGTTGCTGTGAGGTGCGCAACTTCGTCAAGCACCTCGTGCTGCCCTACTACTTCCGTCGCCAGCGGATCGCTCCCTTCTAGACTGTGAGTGACCCTGAGCGAGGAGAAATGTATATAGACGCCAGAAGACGCCGAGAGGCGCTCGTTCCTCGTTCAAGAAGCTCTAGACCACGCTCGATCGCTCGTCGGTGGCTCACTTGCCCTCAACTTGGGCCTTGTAGGGCAGCGCCAGGTACTTGACGAAGTTGCGCGTCTCGCAGTGGCGCACGCTCTCGTCCATGACGTCGGCGTCCATGCCGAGCTTCCACGCCAGGTCGTAGCGGCCCGGGTCGATGTGCAGGTTCTCCAGGTCGTCCACGTACTCGTCGGCGCTCCGCATGTCCTTGAAGAAGCCCAGGTCCGTGAGCTTCTGCCGGCGGCAGTACGTCAGCCGCGCGAGCTCGTGCAGGTCGTACTCCGGATGGTACTGCACGGCCCAGAAGTCTCCCTGTCGAGTGGAGTCAGTCACTCGTCAGTAACTGGGAGACTTGAGTCCGCAGCAGCGACAGAGCCTACTCACTCCCTGATGGCGCACGGCCACGGCCTGGACGGTCGTGAAGTCGTTGCCACCGAGCGCCAAGCCGCCGACCGGCATGTGCGTGATCTCGTCGTTGTGGCTCGTGAAGGCGTCGAAGACGCTCGGCTTGCCCTCGAACATGGGGTGCGCGCGGCCCTCGGGCGACAGCGCGATCTTGCGCGCCACGCCCATCTCGCGGCCGCGCGGGTTGGCGGCGCAGTGCCCGCCCGCAGCCGCCACCGCGATCTGCGCCGCCCAGCAGCTGCCGTACTGCGGCACGCCTGTCGGCTCGCAGGTTAGCTCGAGCAAGGATCATTGGAGTCGAGAGAGAGGGAAGAGCGGGTAGGTACTTGCCGGACTGGAAGACCTGCTTGGCGAACTCGATCTGCTTGGTGACGCGCACGTCCGCGGCGTCGTGGATGGTCAGCGAGCAGCCCGTCCACGTGACCGCATGGTACTGTTTGCAGTCGTTAGGCGACGCATCAGCAGTTAGTGTCCGTGCAGTAGCGGAGAGACGCAGGCTCAGGTCGTTGTTGCGCACCTTGGAGAGGTCGGGAGCCTGGAAGTCGCTGTCCGCCGGGTAGACGATGTCGCAGGCGATGTTGCCGCCGGGCGTCGACTTGGTCAGCAGGTCCACGTACAGCTTGCCGGCCGTGCTGGCGCCGCCGGCTTCGAGGTCGGCGCGTCCGTCGGGCGAGTAGCCGTCAATGATGAGCACCGAGAGGGGCGAAGCGGCAGCTGCTGCTGTGGCGAACGAGCGGCTGGCAATGGCAGCGGACGAGCGCTGTAACGCGCGCAGGGACGTCACAAGCGCGGACATGGTACAGTGAAGGGAGCGGTGCCGATCGGAGGGGAGAGGCCGAGAGGCAAAGTGACGATGCGGAGGAGATGCGGCGGAGATGCAACAAGGTGTAAGGAGCCCGAATCGGGTCGGCTTAACACCGCCCAAAACAATTTATTTTAGGCGCCGATTCTTCATAAGTTTCAGCCAATAGCATCCTTCCAGCCGTCCTCTTTTCCACGAATCAAATCATTCTGAATTTAGTCTGACGTGGCAGTCACTCAGAACGTCAGCGCCGAAAGGTCAACACAGCCGCATTGGCAATGGCGCACCTCAGGTCGCCGCCTTCCTCGCGCTCTCCGCGGCGCCGCTGGCGCTCGCTCGCAGCCACCGCGATCACCAGCACGCTGCTCGCCGTGTCCGTTAACCCTGCGAGCGCGACGGACGCGTCCTCGTCCCCCCTGACGCCGCCGGGGCCGCAGTTCGCGCGCGACATGGTCGACTTTCTGCAGTACCAGGTGTGCGCGACGCCGGCGCTGTCGGGCAGCGTGCAGGACGCGGGCTGCAGCTTTGAGGCGGTGGACAAGGCCGTGGCGGAGCACTTTCACCCGCTGCTCATGGAGCTCTCTCGGCTGAGCTTCTTCCGGCACTTCCAGGTAGACCTGAGCCGCCAGTGCCCCTTCTGGCCCGACGACGACGGCATGTGCGCCAGCGTCGATTGCGCCGTGTGCGAGTGCCCCGCGGACCAGGTACCGACCAAGTGGTTCCAGATGGACCAGTTGCAGGCTCGCGAGGCTGCTCTAACTGGCGGGGCCGCCATCGTGGGCAGTGGAGAGCCGTGTTCGGACCAGACCGGTGAGGGCGAGTTGTCGCGTGTGGACCGCACCAACGCCGTCGTTGCCGGGGGCGAAGGCAGCGCGGGAGAGGGCGGCTTGGTGTACATCAACCTTCTGGAGAACCCGGAGCGGTACACTGGCTACAGCGGGCTGCAGGCCGAGCGCGTCTGGCGCGCCATCTACGACGAGAACTGCTTCACGCCGCCGGACGAGGCCAGCGTCACGCGCATGTGCCTCGAGGAGCGCGTGTACTACCGGCTCATCAGCGGGCTGCAGGCCTCCATCAACACGCACATTGCGCTTCGGTACAAGTTCCCGAGCGGTCGCTGGGGCATCAACCCTTCGTTGTTCGTCGAGCGCGTCGGCCGCCACCGAGACCGGCTGCAGAACCTGTACTTCGCCTACCTGTTCGTCATGCGCGCGATCGGCCGCTACCGCCACGAGCTACTGCAGTTCGACTACGCCACGGGCAACGACGCCGAGGACGCGCGCGTGCGCGCCATCCTGCGTGCGCTGCTTCTCGAGGACCAAGAGGACCAGGCCGCGCCGACTGCTGCGGCGGCCGCGTCCTGCCCGACGGAGCTCACGTCCGTGCTCTCTGGCTTCGATGAGAGCGCGCTGTTCCGCGTGGACACGACGACCGCGCTCTCGGGCGACGCGTTCCGGGACGCCGTTCAGCAGAAGCGCGAGCTCGAGGCGCAGTTCCGCGCCAAGTTCCAGAACGTCAGCCGCATCATGGACTGCGTCACGTGCGAGAAGTGCCGCCTGTGGGGCAAGCTGCAGACCATGGGGCTCGGCGCCGCCATCAAGATCCTGCTCACGGACGACGCGGCGCAGCTGCCCGTGCTGCCGCGCAACGAGCTCATCGCGCTCGTCAACGTGGCCAACAACCTCGCGCGCAGCGTGGACGGCGTCAAGATGATGCGCCAGCTCGAGTTCCAGACGGTCGTGCTGCAGTTCGCGGCTGTCTGCGGCGGTGCGGCGCTCGCGGTCGGCCTCCTCATCCTGTGCGTTCGTCGCCGCGCCCGTCGTCGCCTCGCCAGGAGCAAGCGCGCCAAGGACGAGTGAGTCTCCTAGGGTCTGCCCATGGGCCAGTCGCTTGATGCTTCATGGAGACGGAGAGCAAAGCAATAGACAAGGGCATGCTCGTACAACACCGGGGAACAAGCTGGAGAGCGTGTTCCTTCAGCAATCAACACACAGTGAGCCTCCCTCCTCTGTCTCCTCCACCTACAGGACGCGAGTGAAGACGCGACCACCGACTACAGGCAGGCAGGCTTGCAGGCAGGTGTCTACTTGCCGCCCTTCTTCTTGGCGGCCTTCTGCATCTTGACGGCCTGAACGTTGACCTTGTTCTCGCGCGTGAAGGGCAGGTAGGTGACGCCGCCCATGAAGGGCACGAGCACCTCTGGCACCTTGACGCCGTTCTCGTCTTGGTAGTTCTCGAGGATGCAGCAGACGGTGCGCGTCGAGGCGCAGAGCGTCGAGTTGAGCATGTGCACGTACTTCTTCTCGCGCTCGTTGGCCTTCTTGACGCCGCAGCGGATCTCCATGGCGCGCGACTGGTAGTCGGTGCAGTTGGAGGCCGATACGAGCTCGCGGTACTCCTTGTAGGCCGGGAACCAGGCCTCGAGGTCGTACTTCTTGACGGCCGCGTTGTTGAGCTCGCCCGAGACGATGTTGACGACGCGGTAGGGCAGGCGCAGCGCCTGGTAGAACTCCTCGGCGTGGCGCAGCATCTCCTCGTGCATCTCGGCCGACTTGTCGGGCTCCGTGATGCAGAACTGCTCGATCTTGTCGAACTGGTGCACGCGGAAGATGCCCCACGTGTCCTTGCCGTGCGACCCGGCCTCCTTGCGGAAGCAGGTCGAGAAGCCTCCGTAGCGCAGCGGCAGCGCGCTCTCCTGGATCCACTCGCCCTTGTGATACCCACAGATGGGCTGCTCGGACGTGGCGATCAGGTACTTCTCGTCCTCGCCGATGACCTTGTACAGCTGCTCGTCAAAGTCGTCGAGCTGCGCCACGGCGCCCATCATGTCCTTGTTCATGAAGAAGGGCGGCTTGAGCATCTTGTACTGCGCCTTCATGAGGAACGCCGTGGCGTACGACATGAGCGCCTGCTCGAGCAGGAAGCCGTAGCCGGTGAGGAAGTACGCGCGGTGGCCCGCCACGTTGACGCCGCGCTCGGGCTCGTAGCCGTCGATGCGGTGCAGCACCTCGTGGTGGAAGTGCAGCCCGTCCTTCTGCAGCGGCGAGCCCCAGAGCTTGACCACGACGTTGTCATCCTCGTTGCTCGAGATGGGCACGCTCGGGTCCACGACGTTGCCGATCTTGACGAGCTCCTGGTCCACCACGAGCTTGAGCGCGTCCGCCTCCTTCTTCTTCTCGGGCAGCAGCGCCGCCAGCGCCTTGCGCTCCTCGCTCAGCGCCGAGAAGTCCTGCTTGGCCTTGCTGCGCTCCTTGATCTGCGCCTGCAGCGCGTTCGTCTGCATGGCGATCGTCTCGGCCTCGCCCTGCTTGCGCCGCCACTCCTCGTCCAGCGCCACCACGCGGTCCACCGCGTCCACGTCCGCGAACCGCTTGCGCTGGTCCTCGCGCACCGCGTCCGGGTCCCCGCCTCGCTCCTTCCGCAGCCGGTTAATGTCGATCGGCATCTTCTCCTGCTTCCTCCTTTCCCTTCCGGCCTTTCTTGACTTGGTCGATTCGATTGTGAGGCGAGCCGATTGTTGGAAGGGGGACGTGGCCGCTTTTCAAACTATAACCGGTAGACAGAGTGTGGTCACTTGATTAAAGTAAGAATTGATGAAGAGTGAAGGTCCAACGGTTATGGGTAGATTCCTGGAATGTGCATGTGACGGAGAGCATGGACATGCTCGTCTGGCTGCACACACATAGACGACGGACGAGTGAAGATCTGTCTGTACCCGTCGTGGGCAGTTCTTGTAGCGTGGGAAAGCTCTCGTGGTAGCCATGTGAACCGGGTCGGAACGTTACGTTACTATGGAAAGGCTTGGGCCTGGCCTGATGTTCAGAGCATAGTGCCGCGCTGGTGGCGGTCCTGCGTCGCCGTGAACCGGTCGATGACCGCGTTCGCGTTGGTCGCTCCCTTGGTCAGCGTCGCCAGGTACCCGACCAGCAGTGCGTCGTTGTACTCCTGCCGGTGGTTTGCTTGTTAGTGACTTGCAGTAGCTGGGGGCCGAGACGAGCACGCACCTGGGTGAACGCCGCCTCGAACTGGTCGGACGCCATGGCCGGCAGCTGGTTGCAGATGCTCGAGACGTGGCGCAACAGGTTGTAGTCCATCGGCGCGTCTCCTGAGTAGCAAAGCAGCAAGTCAGAGCTGACGGTGCGACGCAATGGAGCGTCACGAGGCGTACCGTTCTTCATCGCGTGCAGGAACTTGACGAGCGTGTCGACCTGCCGGTCGAGCATCTTGACGGCGTCGCGCACGTTGCTCAGATACGGGTGGACTGCCACAGGCCGTCAGTAAGTTAGTACACCGACACTGAGTCATGTTGTAACACGCAAACGCACGGGCCGACTTGCTGCCGTCGCCGACGGGCGCGACCTTGGAGATGTGGTCGATCGCGATGCCCTCCGTCTCGGACGTCTCGATCTTGAACGGCGTCTTGACGAAGATCATCTTGGGCGACCCGTTGAGCACGTGCAGCTCCGACTCGAACAGCGCGATCGGCAGCTTCTTCTTGGTGCTCGGCCCGCGCAGCTCCGGGTCCAGCAGCAGGAACAGCGGGCTCTCATTGAACTCCATCACCTGAGCAACGGAGTCAGTCAGTCAGTCCCTCGCCTAAAACCCGCCTGCTACAATAGAACGCACCACTCGGTGGATGTCCACGTCCTCCGGGACGGCCTTGGTGCCCACCGTGTACCAGCCGAGGAACTCGAAGCCCGGGAAGACCTGCGCGACTGCCAAACGCGGTCTATCATCAGTACTTCGGCCCTGGTCGCAAAGCGGAACCGCCTCCGAACGTACACTGCTGCGTGCGCGAGGCGAGGAACTCCTTGTCGATCTGCACGGCGCCGTCCACCACGTCGTACTTGATCTCGAACGAGTCGTACACGGCCACGTCCAGCCCGCTCTGCACGCCGAAAAGTGCGCCGACCGCGCGCAACGGCTCGGCGCCGCACTTGTGCCGCGTGAAGTGGTCCGCCACGTTCACGAGCACCAGCGGGTGGATCTGCACCTGCCGCTCGCCGCCGCCGCCCGCAGCGCCGCCACTGCCGGCCCCGGACGCCTCGCGCGCCTCCTGCATCTCCTCGTCCGCCTCGACGCTCTTCATCTCCGTGTCGTCCATGTTCTTTTGGATCGTGTGTCGAGGAAAGGTACGTTTTACGAAGTTACGCTTTCGTGAGTGAGGTTACTCTCGACTCAAAACGTAACCGACTGGCTAGTGTTTGGTGGCGCTAGCGTACTGGTTCTACCGCATCGGTGGCATGAAGGACACACCTCGTGCCCCGATCAGGTTGCGTTGCACGACAAGGCAAAAAAACAATACAAAGCGCGACGGACGACAGACGACGGACCGGCCGGCGCCTTGACGGCCTCGGCGCAATCGCCCACGCGAGACGCCCAGCCCCTGCCTGCTCACGCTTGGGAAGGGCAAGCCACGACAGACAGGAAGGCTAACGCGGCGGAGCGGGAGCTCTAGCTGTCCCTGAACGCGTGGCATGAGCGAGCAAGTGCCGGACGAGCTGCTCTGGTCGCTGGATGTACGTGCTCTGGCTCGGCGCGTGGCCTCTACTGTCGCCATGCGGACGACTCACCTTACGTGTTGTGTGTGCATACAGACGCTGCTCCAGCGGGATGATCGGGGCGCGCGCACAGACTCGGACAGCGACCTAATGCGCGCCAGTGTGTACGCGCAGGGCACCTCGGACGCAGGCAAGGACCTGGTGTTCGGTCACCGTCCAGCGCCTCGACGCGCAGTGCTCTCGGCGACTAGTGAGGTCGACGACGGGATGGGAGACGACGCGCTGTCCATCCAGGAGGTGCAGCCGGCCGAGTGGACGCAGTATGCGCACGCTTTCACGACGTACGCGACCGGCGCAGGTCCAACCGGGCTCTTCCAGCGGTCCGTGAGTCAGCAGAGCTTGAGCGAGGACGGCACGGACCGGTCGCTGTCCGTGGCCTCGGACGACGACGCGTCCTCGTACGCTGGCGCCAGCATGTACGGCGCCAAGGGCAGCATGGACGGGATGCCGCCGGCGCTCCCGTCGATCGCGTCGTCTCCATCGTTGCTGCCGTCTACGTCGTCGCTCTCATCGTCCGTGTCTGCAGCCACTCAGCCGAGATCTGCGCGGAGGATGAGCGAGGGCGACCAGGTGGGCTACGACGAGCGCATCGAGGCGACGCTCGCGGGCGGCGCGGCCAAGTCGCTGAGCGTGGACGAGCACGAGCGCATCGCGCAAATGCACGCGCGGCAGTTCACGGTGCGCGACCTGGCGCACTTTGACGCGCAGTTCGGCCGCGACGTCTTCCTCGCGCAGCTCGGCGCCGGCGTCATCGAGAGCGACGACTCGAGCAGCCACAAAGCGCTCACGTCGTTGCGCATGTCGATGCGCCAGTCGGCTGCGACTATGGGAGTGAGTGGAGACGCCGGCGCGGTGGTTCGCCAGGGATGGATGTTCAAGCGCGGAGAGGTCATGCCGAGCTGGCACAAGCGCTGGTTCACGCTGCGACGCATGTAAGTAGTTGATTGACCCGGGACCTGTGCGGCTTCGCCTTTGTCCACTCAAGCCGTGTGCCTACTTGCTCCTGCAGGCCGCACGGGCCGATGTTGACGTACGCCAAGGACAAGACGGAGCACGCGCCGGCCAAGATGATCGACCTAAGCTCCACGACGCGTTGCGTGATCACGTCCAAGCCATCGACGAGCTCGACGTCGTCGTCCTCCATCTCGACGTCGTCCTCATCTTCCTGGCGCGAGCACGAGTTCAGGCTCATCACGTCGGCGGACGCCGGCGGCCGCGAGTTCTCGCTCGCCACCATGTCGAGCTACGAGCTGACCGAGTGGGTCTGCGCGCTGCAGTCCGCCGTGCATGCCGGGAACAAGTCGGCCGTGGACGCTGGTGGCGCGGCCACGGACCTGCAGCGGCTCTGGCGCGAGATCGGCCTGCAGGGACTCATCGTGCGCTACGGCGTGCGCAAGAGCAGCTCGCGCAACCAGCTGCAGACGCGCGTGCTGGAGCTCAACTTCGCCGAGCAGACGCTCACCATCTCGCGCCGAGGCGAGACGCTCACGTCGTGCCACTTCTCCCACATCGATGGCGCTACCGTCAGCAGCACCAACAGCAGCAGTTCACATGCGTCCCTCGCGTCGCGCGTCACCCTCAAGGGCAAGCACAGCAGGCACCTCATGGGTGGAGGAGGAGGCAGCAGCGGCGGCAACGACATGCACGGCCTGCTGATCACATTCTGCAGCACCGGCATCGGTGGAGGCGGCATTGGGGGCGGCAAGAGCGCCAACAAGCCGTGGCCACTCTTCCTCGACACGCGCGAGGCTCGCGACAGCCTCTACTCGCTCCTGCAGAAGATCGTGGAGAACGGCGTGACCGGTGCGGACCTCGAGCAGCGGTGCGCCAGGTTCACGCTGCGCACGGGCCGCACCGTGGTCAAGAACGCCGGGCCGCACGCGACGCTCAAGGGCAAGCTCGTCGTGTGTCTGCACGAGAGCTCGCTCGTCTTCTACCCGCTCGAGGCATTCGTGAGCGACAAGAGTGACAAGAGCCACGGCGGGCTCTCGGATAGTACTAGGAACAGTCTCGACTTGGCCGACACGACGATAGACTCGGCCGGGCGGCCGTCGACTTTACAGACCGCGACGACTTCCATGAGCGCGGAGATGGCGGCGGCGGTCGCGACGGTAACGGCAGCGACTCGGCCGTGGTACGTGCTGCCGCTGCGCGGGGTCCACGTGAACAAGCAGGAGGACAAGAAGCTGCTGGTGGTTGGGCGGTTCGCGCTCCAGTTCTCGTCCTCGCGCGACTGCCGGTCGTGGTTCGAGGCCGTGAGCGCCGTCACGTGTCTCCCGAACGAGATCGTGGAGATCGAGCTGAAGGAGCGGGCCAAGATCCGGCTGGCGTTCCAGATGTCGGTCGCGCGGCTGCGGATGCTGCAGCGCGCGCGCGTGACGCACGAGGCGGGCGCCACCAACACGGACACGTCGCTGCCGCGCGACCACCGTTCGATGGAGCTCATGCTGCGCGTGCTGTGGTCGCGCGTATTCCCCAACGACGAGTTTACGTCGAGCGCCGACCCGCGGTGGCTCGAGCTGGGCTTCCAGCGCGGCGGGCCGGCGTCCGACTTGCGCGCGAGCGGCCTGCTGGGGCTCTACTGCCTCACGTACTTCGCCACGCGCTTCCCGTCGCCAGAGTTCCAGCGCATCCTGACGCGCACGCGGCACGGCGTGAGCACGGGCAACATGAAGACGTACCCGTTCGCGATCGCGTGCATCAACGTGGCGCTCATCTTGATGGAGACGCTCGGCCTAGGCACCGCTGGGAGCCACTCGGAGAGCTGGTCGGCCAGCGCGCGGCGCACGTACGCGCTGTTCGTGGCGCAGCGTGCGACCAGTCGGTCCCCGCCCTCGACTACTACCACGAACCGCGACCTCCGCGGGCTGTCGACGCTCGCAGCGGCCGCGCCGACGATGGACAAGTACGCGACGTGGGACGAGATGGTGCAGGACGCCGAGAACCACGTGTTCGAGTCCATGTTTTGCCTGCTCTTCCCCGTGCTCGACTCGCTGTTCGTCGAGATGGGAGCGGTACGTACACGCACTGTGCTCCGCTGCTTGCCTGGTTGCTTTCTCGGTCGGTAACTGACGCGTTCTTGATGGCGCAGGGCTACATGGAGTTCGGCCAGGTGGTGGCCGCGTTCCGGCGGAGACTGGGCGAGATCTTCGACGCGCGGCCCGCGAGTCTGCGCGCGCTGGAGGAGCTCGCGAACGAGCCCGTCGCGGCCACGCTCATCTTGCCCACGGTGCCCACCAAGAGCGGCAAGTGACGTCGCCGTCGCGAAGCAGCAACTAGCGATAAGAGAGTCTATCGCCGATCGTGATACATCCGATGAGCTCAAATGCGCTGGTTGAAGTTCGCACACGTCACAGATTCGATGACACCATCACGTCCGACAGTCCTCTAATAAAGTAGTACCCTTCGCCTCCTTTCTTCAACTGCTGGAAGCTCCATGTCAGTCTCCGATATCACCCTGGGGAAGGAAGCGGACGAGGGAGATGCCGCCGCTCTGGGCGCCGCTACTCGCGCTTCTGCTCGCGCTGGCGCTGCACACGCAGCACAGCTTCGCGCCTATCGACTCGTACGCGCTCCTGCCGCGCGTGTCGAACCCCAGCGCCGAGGACGACGCGGTCGAGAGCCACTTCAGCGAGTCGTACTACACTGCTCGCGCGTTGTTCCGCTCTCGCGCGGAGGCAGCCAAGGCAGCGACGCTCTTCACACTGCCACTACCGGAACTGGCGCATCTCGACTTGACTATCGACGTGGCGGTCGTCAAGGGCGATGCGGACCGCGTGCTGTTGCACTTGTCGGGTACTCACGGCGTCGAGGGCTTCGCTGGCAGCGCCATCCAGTCGCGACTACTCGAGCGGCAGGCCAAGGAGGCAGTCAACGATCAGGCCCAGCAACCGACCGCCGTGTTCGTGCACGCGCTCAACCCGTTCGGCTTCTCAATGCTGCGGCGCTTCAACGAGCACAACGTGGACCTGAACCGCAACTACCTGTCGCCTGCAGCCTTCGCTCGCCGCGCCGGGGAGGACCCGAACGCCTACGGCTACATGGACGTGTTCGAGATCCTCAATCCGCTAGTGTCGGCGTCTGCTTGCGGCACCGACTGGTTGTTCTGGCCGCGCGCTGCTCATCACCTGCTGACGATGGGCTTTGGCGCCATCAAGCGCGCGGTCGTGAGCGGCAACTACCACTTCCCGACCTCGGTCTACTATGGTGGTCGAGACCTGGAGCCGAGCATCGCGCTGCTCGACCGCTTCCTTCGTGACCATGTGCTGACTGGTGACGTCGTCAAGTTCGGCATGATCGACGTCCACACGGGACTTGGAGCTCCAGGGGAGGACACGTTGATGGTCCAGAAGCAGGTGAACGTGACGCTGGCGCGGAAGGTCTTCAGCATGGGGGATGTGGGTCAGGAGAGCACGAGGATCGTGCCCATTAACACGGACGAGAGCGGCGTGTCGGAAGGCTACGACTCGGCCGAGGGGTTCACGATGGACGGCGTCTCGGCCTTGCTGGCTGAGCTCTCGAGTGGTGGTAAGAAGGAGGGAGACTTGCTCGTGACGCAGGAGTTCGGCACCGTCCCTGGCGTGTTCATCCTGCGCGCGACGGTCGAGGAGAACGCCTTCTTCAACGCGAACGCGACCGCTTGCCGCTTGCCGGCGGCGCAGAGCCTGCGCGACGTTTTCTACCTGCACCAGAGTGCGTCGTGGAAGCGCAGCGTGTTGGAGCGAGGCGTCCGCGTGTTCGACCAGCTGCGCGAGCATTTGGCCAAGTGATGGAGAGATGGGAGCAACCGATGAAGGCGGGTTGACTGTGAGGGATGAAGGGAGAAGAGCTGTCTGTCGGCTAGGTGAACGCTACCGGGTGGAATGGTCAGCGAAATCCGGAGGAGATCAGTGCGTTGACGCTTCGAGGTCGCAGTACGCCGTCATGAGGTCGGCGCTGGCGTACGCCATGTAGATCGGGACCACGCACTCCGACGACGAGCGGAAGGCGCAGGCTTGGGTTGAGGAGCAGCACTGCCGAGCGCCTGCATTGTCGTCCATCTGCAGTCGGCGGTGCGCGTCGTACTCGTCCTTGGCATCGACGAGTGCTCTTTTCAGTCGTGTACGCCACTCGGTCTCCTTGCTTGTCGACTGCTGTCTGGACGCTCGACCGCAATGGAACACGTGGGCCACCGCGCGCAGCTCCAGTAGCGACAGCCTCGTCGGGTCAGCGCCGAGTATCACGGGATCAGATGTTGATGATCCGCGTGGGCAGAGCACGTCGAGGATCTTGAGGCTGTCGAGTCGCTGCTCTAGGATGTTCAGCCGCACGAGAGCGGCGTTCGCACCTGTAGATGTCATGGCGCGATACCTGACCACTGCTGAGCGTACGACGCGGAACGCTGCCTCGTTGACAGCAGTGTTGACTCGTCCCCAACGTCGCTGCATTGCCAATTGCTCGTCGGCAAATTCTGGTGAAGCCTTGAGCTTGACATAGGCCGATACGAGGGAGGCTTCGAGTACAGCGCGCATGGACTCGTCTAGAGGCTCCGGGAAGACGTTGAACTGCATGGAGATCCACTCGCGCGCGACAGCTTCGAACTGCGCCTTGAGTACAGCATACCGCCTTGTCTGCAGTGAGGAGCACTCGCTATCGTCATGGTGTGAGTCGCGATGGAGGTAGAAGCGGCCAGTGGCTGTCGTATGAGGAGCCAGTCGATGCGCCAGCGCAGCCGTTTCCTTGGTCAGCAAGGCGCTTTGAGTGAGTGCAGCTGGGGCTTCATCTCCAGTCACCGGGTCTTGCCTCGTGTACTCGACGCTCTTGTTCTCGATGTTGGAGTACTCCGAGTGGATCCCGTCGGGTTCCGCCTCGCCGTCGGTCGACACCAAGTCGGACTCGCTCGCTGCCGTCTTGTCATTGCTGTCGAACGAGCACGACGAAGCCCGCGACCACCCGGCTGTGTCGACGGCGGAGCAGGCATCAGTATCAGCTTCCAACCCCCTCGCTGTCGGTTCTTCTTGGTCATCGGGCGAGTAAGCGGCGGAGACCTCGTCCTCGTCGATGCGTGGCCGCTCAACAGCAAGTGACGCGCGTCTTCTCACCACCGCATCACGAAGCGCCTCACGACTTGACGAATCCTGCGCCTGCTCAGTATTTTCCGACGTACTCGCGCTACAATCCTCGAGCGCTGGTGCGCAGAGCCGCCGCATGCCGCCGCCCCGGAACGCCCAGGACGCGAGCGCGAGCGCCAGGAAGCTCGCGCTGCCCGCCGCCGCCACCGCCATGCAGGCGCTGACCTGCCTCATCATCTCGCCGGACTTGAGATCGGTCTCTGTGTTGCTCTAGGCGTTGAAGGGCGAGTTGAGGAGTGGAGGACTGGGAAAGAGCGACTGCCGCTGGCAGGAAAGTGCAGCACCTACGTTGATGGCGTTCTCGCTGAGCCCGCCGCGAGCGAGACGTTGGACCTGTACGCTGATACAAGGGATAGCCGCCAGTCCATCGTGCTAGTCATGCTGCTAGGGCTGGACGTGTAGGGCGAGCACCGGACGCAGGCGCGGATGGTCACTTCGGTCGCGTGCATGTGCTCCATTTCGGCTTCAACTTGGTGATCAATTCGCTTGAGTGACTTGTCACTATAAATAATGTTTCCACATTACCAGCGGTGATTGGCTGAAATGCTTCGACGGTTCTGGGCCAGTCACCAGTGCTGTTTGGCTCCCCGATTCGCAGGCGCTTTCATTCGTTTATTCGCCAGCCTCGAGTGACAAGCCGAAGCAAACATGGTGCGTGTTGCCGCCTTTGTGTCTGCTCCTACAGGGCAGTGACGCGGCCAAGAGACGGCAGTCTGCACGCCGGACGTTCTCCCGCGTCGATCCATGCGTGTCCCGCTCCAAACGGATGCCTAACGCCCTCGTGCCATCGTGTTCCAAACAGCCGACCAAGAAGGTGTTGAAGACCAAGACGACCACCACCAAGGTGACGACCAAGACGGTCAAGGGCGGCAAGGCGGCCGGCTCGACCAAGCCCAAGAAGGACCCGCTCTTCGCCAGCACGCCCAAGAACTTCCGTCTTGGCGGCGATGTCCAGGTATACTGAAGCTCCGATGTTTCTTGCATGGCCTCGCGCCCCCCGCCTGCCGTGCGTCTTCCCCCTGTCACAAGGGGCGAATGACTGCCAGCGGGTGGCCGAGTGTCCAAGGCAATTGATTCACAACCTCCCCGCACGGACGTCAGTCGCCGCCAGTCGCCTTGAGTGGCTGGTAGTGGCCGGCGTCTGTGCCTGCGCCTTGACTGGCGGTGAGTATCGGCGGCCTCTTGGTCGCTGGTGCTCGCCCGAAGCTTGATGCAGCGCGGGAAACTGTGTAGCGGGTCCCCCACGACCGCAATGACACAAACTTGTGGCGGCAGTTCACCTCCCGCGGTGAACTCGCTCCCCCAAGGGTAAAGACCATCACCACTGTCATGCTGATACACACAGTCTTGTGGAGAGATTGTCTGCATGTCCAGCGGCGATCAGCAGAGCGACGGGAAATGCTAACGCGTGTGACTTGCTGTTTGTATCCACAGCCCAAGCGCGACCTGTCCCGCTTCGTGCGCTGGCCGCGTTACGTGCGCATCCAGCGCCAGCGCAAGATCCTGTACCAGCGCCTCAAGGTGCCGCCGTCGATCAACCAGTTCGCCAACACGCTGGACAAGAACACGGCCACGGACCTGTTCAAGGTGCTGCTCAAGTACCAGCCGGAGACCAAGGCGGCTAAGACGGAGCGTCTGCGCAGCATCGCGGCCGGTAAGGCTGAGGCGTCGGCGCCGCCCGCCGTCATCAAGTACGGCCTGAACCACGTGACGTCGCTGATCGAGAACAAGAAGGCCAAGCTTGTTGTGATTGCGCACGACGTCAACCCGATCGAGCTCGTCGTCTTCCTGCCGGCGCTCTGCCGCAAGTTCGACGTGCCGTACGCCATCGTCAAGGGCAAGGCCCGCCTCGGCCAGCTCGTGCACAAGAAGAACGCGGCCGTCGTCGCGCTCACGCACGTCAACAAGGAGGACAAGGCCAAGTTCGACTCGCTTGTGCAGGCCTTCCACGCCAAGTTCAACGAGGACACGACCTTCCGCCGCAAGTGGGGCGGTGGCATCATGGGCCTCAAGACGCAGAAGAAGCTCGAGCTGCGCGCCAAGGCCATCGCGGCCGAGGCCGCCAAGAAGGCGCAGTACTAGAGCGGCTGAAATCTCTCGAGTCAGGGACGACTCGTGGAGTGGAACGCTCTAGGAGCTCGACCGCGAGCGCGTTTGGCGGTGCCTGTAGCGGGCGCTGGCGAGCCGCAACCGGCGATGTAATGGCTGAATAAACTCGAATACCGGCACTCCAGTCCTTGGCTTGTAGCCGATCTAACGGTCTGCTTGGTGACTATCCGACAGCACGGGACATTGTTTCAGAACACCTGACCGCACCGTCACCCTCCCTGCGATTACGCTCCAATCAATCGCGTCGTGCTCTCCTTTGGTCATCTCGTGTCCGAAACCATGCGATGGCAATCGCCAGCGGCTCCATCTGGCCGTTTGATCATTTGGCTCCGACACCTGTCTCGGCACCGGCTCGGCATCCTCTCCCTGTCAAAGACCGCCCGCCTCGGGAGATAGCGAGCAACACAGCGAGCAACACAGCGAGCAACACAGCTCGCCATGGAGCTCCCCGCCGTCTTCATCACCTCGACGTGAAGCGACGGACACCGAGGTGTGCCGAGTGCCAAGTTTCGACGGCGGAAACTCGTCCGAGCAGATGCCAACGGATCCCATGGCGCGTGTTGGTGCGACACGGTCAGTGTCTTGCGCCAGGTTGGTCCCCACCTGCTTCTCGACGCTCCAGCAGCTCCAACCGCGGAAAGCTGGCGCGTTAGGTGTCGCGTAAACAGACAGGTTCATGCTCACGGCCTTGTCCACGGCAACGGCACCCCGAGTCTCTCGCTCGTCGTCGTCTCATCGATGAGTTCTCATTCGCAGCTCTGCATCCACAAGGGCACACGACCAGGTAGCATCAAGGTGGCCATGACCATGACAAGACGAGCGTCTAGCGCGTCAACGTCGACCCGGTTCGAGGCCGAGGACTCGACCGCGGAGACGGTAGCGACCGCCGCGACGACCAGCGAAGGGGGGAGCCATCACCGCAGCCGACACGTGCACGTGAACAGCATCTTCCCGCCTCCAGACGACCTACCAGAGGCTGAGGACCCAAATGAAGACAGTGAGGAGCTGGCCGAGCGCCGGGAGCGACTGGCGGACGTCGCGCGCTGCGCCAGTCTCGCGGACGTGCATGTGGACGTGGCGATCGCGCACACTCGACACCGACTGCGCGCGCGCTTCTTCGTCGAGCTGGCTCGTTCTCAGCCTCGCCGAGCCGTCTGGGGCGTCGGCACGTCGCTCTCGGAGCTGCGCGGAGCGCTCAAACGCATGAAACGAGCAGTCCGCGGCCGTCAGCGGTCCGGCGCAGGCTGCGAGACGCGCGGCGAGCCGTGTGCGATGTGCAAGACGCTGCGTTCGGAGCTGCGCAAGTGGCCGCGCATCTCGAGGCTCAGCGTGCTCACGGGCCCGCACGGCATCGCCGACAAGGCCACACGCGTCGAGCGCTTCTTCGGCGACGCCTTCAAGCTGCTGGCGGCGCACGCGCAGTGGGCTTACCAGTGCGTGGCGCTGCGCGAGGTGCTGCTCATCGTCGAGGGCCTGGCGCGCGTGCGGTACCCTGGCGACCGCGACTCGCTCGCAGCCATCGCCACGTTCCGTCCGCTATCGACCTGCTCGCCCTTGGCGGCCGAGTGTATGATCTGCCTCGAGCCGCTGGAGGCCAAGGCGGTTGACAGCTGCAGGGTAGAGAGACATACCAAGAGGAAGAGCAGCCTGGCGATGGCAGCAGTGGAGCAGAGCCGGTCGGGTGTGCGCCTGCCGTGCGGCCACGAGTACCACGACACGTGCGTCAGCCGCTGGCTAGGAGCGCGCCGAGACTGCCCCATGTGCCGCACGCCGATCGTCAAAGCCGAGTCGGTGGTAGACGTCAGTGCTCTCGTTGACGACACTAGTGAGCTGTCGTGTAGTATTTAGTGAAGTAGAGCAATGCAACGCGAGACTGGGGAGGGAGACAGCCGAAGCCAGTGCGTTCGCTGCACAAGACACTCCGCTCTTCATGACAGCGACTGGATGGACTGCGTGTTGTCCCGGAGCTGCGCAAAGTACACTGCGTCCTCGCCGAACTGCAGCGCGGACAGACAAAGCAGCATGACGTCAGTTCCATTGTCAGGAGTGTGATCGCCGACTGCATCGATGTGCCTGCCACCAACCGAGTTCTTGATGGACACGTCGGCGCCGCGAGCGCGTAGCAGGGCGATGACGCCCGCCTGGTTCTTCTTGGCGGCCGCGATCACTGGCGAGCAGCCCTGTGCGTCCAGCGCGTTCGCGTCCGAGCCGGCGTCCAGCAGCAGCTGCGCGGCCTGCTCGCTCGGCTCCTCGCTGTAGCACGCGTGGTGCAGAGGGATCGATCCGTTCTGCAGGAAGCAGCGGGGCAGAAGGCCGTATGTTAGACGCAAGTTGAGCTGGATCGATAGGTGAGTAGACTCGCCGCGTTCTTGAGGTGGACGTTGGCGCCAGCCTCGAGCAGCAGCTGGACGCACTCGGGGCCGCCACAGCGCGCCGCATTATGCAGTGGCGTGTTGCCGAACTGCCGACCGACACAGGCAGAGGACAAGGCGTCAGTGTGGATGGCGACATCACCCTCAGCTCTCGGCGTCTAGAGTCGACCTGGTTCTGCAGGTTGATGAGGGCGGCGGCGTCGTCAGGCGTAGCCGCCGTCTCCTTGATCTTGGAGAGCACCGCGCTTAGGATGGCGGCGTTATTGCGGAATGCAGCCTCGTGCAGCGGGCTGTTGAGGTCCTGCGTTCGGTCCACACACGTGTTAGCCGGCAAGAACGGTGCTATGCGATCCTCAGCCAGAATGAGGCGGCGCACCGGGGTCTTGAGCGCGCCGAGTTGGACGCCGGCCGACAGCAGCATTTGCACGACTTCGAGGTGGCCGTTGGCAATTGCGGCGATCACGGGCGTCGCGCCATACTGCTCGACTTGATGTCGTTAG
The DNA here is from genome assembly GCA_023338065.1 of Phytopythium montanum. Taxonomy (NCBI): domain Eukaryota; phylum Oomycota; class Peronosporomycetes; order Pythiales; family Pythiaceae; genus Phytopythium; species Phytopythium montanum. The sequence continues at coordinate 27,528 of JAADXY010000160.1, forward strand.
ATCAACAGGTACGATCATTCATTGCGTTGGTGATTGAGTGGGGAGACGTACAGACTCGGTGCAGTGCCAGTTGAGGTCGACGAGCGGGTCGTGCAGCAGCTCGGCGACGGTCTTGACGTCACCCGCGTCGCTCGCGTGGAAGAAGCGCTCGGTCTGCGGCGTCACGACACGGTTCGCACTCATCGTCGCTTCTTGTCGGCTCGCGGTGGATGCTCGACCACCTCCTCGCTGCCCGACTGATCGGCCTCGCGTCCCTTCGCTCACAAGGCGATCGACCCGATCCGGATTCCAAGCGACTGGGGAAGCTACTTGAGGCCAGGGATGCGGCTGTTGTGTGCGGCGCTAGCGCTGGTGCCTCCGAGTGTCGCCGCGGTGTGTGACGGGAGCGAGCGACTTGCGGCGTTGCTGGCGACAAGTGGCCTCCGCCAGAAGGTGGTCGAGTGCACCGCGCCGCTGCTGCTCACGCCGCTGAAGTGGGGAGAGACCGACTCAACAACCGCGTACTGCGAACAAGAAGCCTGCAAGCAAGCGCTGGTGGCTATGGACACGCTTCCGAGCTGCACGTGGACGACGACGAGCCCCATGCGAAGCGCAGACGACGACGACGACGCTGTGCGGATGGCGCGCCAGGTCCGCAGCGACTGCGGTGCGGCATCGTAAGTGCCCATTTCGGTGATGATACCCCAGCTCGCCGTGCTGCTGAGGCCTGGCGGGGACCCGCATCTAGTTCCGTGTATGAGCGACCCCACGTCGTCAGCGAGCGACGTGGTTTCTTTAACGTGGTGCCAGCTTTGACCGTTCTCACCCTGCTTGCTGCCCGTCAACTTATCACGCAGCCCCAATGACATCTCGAAGGCGATGGCCGTATCCGACACACTGCCAGCTTCGCCTCGTTAGCGACTTGCCAGGCTGCGGTGCCTTCTCGTGCAGCGCATTGTACAGATCGCAGCCGGCGAGCCATCGCCTTCGTGCCATTGCGGACTCCTCTTGTTGAAGTGGCCACTTCGTCGAGCAGAAAATACGGCACTTTGATTTGTCGAAATTGAAAAGGGATATCCAATTTTTAACGAATCAGAGGCCGTTGAATCGCACACCAGCAACAGGCGGGGGAAAACGCTTCGGAGCATCGACGACTCGCGGCAAAGCGTCCGTCCCCGTCCCCACGCCCCAGGCCCCTTCCAGACCTCCGCGCGCCTCCCCCGGCGGCTCCCCGCGGCCCTCGCCCACTCCACCGGCTCCACAGCGCGCTCCGCTTCGTTCCGAGCCGCTGCACGCGCTGATCTGCGGCCTACAAGTCGACTTTTGACCGCTCTTGTGCTCGACTCCCGAGCACGATGGCGGGCCGAGGACGAGAGCTCACGCTGCCCGCGTGGATGAAGAAGCAGCAGATGGCGCAGGCCGTCGCGCCTCAGGCCCCTGTAGCCTACGCCCCCCAGGCCTCAGCTCCTTACGTCCCCCAGGTCCCAGCATCGTACGCACCCCAGGCCCAAGCATCCTACGCACCCCAAGCCCCGGCGGCATTCGCTCCCCAGAGCTTCGCACCTCGCACCATGGCGCCGCTACTGCCCACGAACGGCGCGCACCAGTTCGCCGATGCGCCGGTACGCCTCTCTCCCTCCTTACACTACTAAATGATCGACGACGGCACCTCACGCTCTCTGTTTGAATGTGTGCGGGTACAGGAGCCGACGCGCACGGTTCCCAGGGAGAGCGAGCGGCCGTCCTCGCGGTCCTCTCGCCGCAGCCGCAGCCGTGACCGGAAGCCGCGCAGCAGGTCGCGGTCCTCTCGACGCACGCGCGCGCGCAGCCGCAGCCGAGACAAGGACGGTCGCGGCAGCAGTCGGCGCTCATCCCGCCGGCGTTCCAGGGACCGGTCGCCTACGCGCCTACGCTCCAAGGACCGGGACCGCTCCAAGGACCGCGACCGCTCGTCCTCTCGCCGCCACTCGTCCCGCCGCTCGCGGTCGCGCTCGGGCTCGGCCGTGCGCATCGTGCGCCGCCGGAAAAAGTCCAACTTTGATGTTCGTCCGCCGGGCGTGACGGACGAGAACGCCGCGGCGTATGCGGCGCAGGCCATCTTGCAGCAGAACATGGCGCTGGCGGCTGGCGGCGGCGGGCCCGGAGCCTTCGGCGCGGGCGGTCCCCCGTCCTCGGGCATGTCCGGCAGCTCCGCTCAAGGCGTACGTGTCGTCACCTGCTTGCAGGCTCTGCTTGGGCTCTAACAGTGTATTGGATGGATGGCAACAGGGCGGATTCAGTCGAGGGTACAGCAACAGCGGCGGTGGCGGGCCGAGCGGCGGGTACTCGCAGCAGACGCGCCACGCTCGGCGCCTCTACGTGGGCGGCATCGGCGACGTGAACGAGTCGGAGATCACGGACTTCTTCAACGACGTGATCGACCGCGCGCTGGGCGAGCGGCAGGAGGGCGGCGCCGTCGTCTCGGTCTACATCAACCGCGAGCGGCACTTCGCGTTCGTCGAGCTGCGCACGATCGAGCTCACAACGGCGTGCATGGACCTGGACGGCGTCTCGTTCCGCGGCATGCCGCTCAAGGTGCGCCGCCCGAACGACTACAACCCGGCGACGGTGCCCTCGGAGGTGGGGCCGATCCCGCAGCTCAACCTCGCGGCGCTCGGCATCGTGTCCACGACCGTGAGCGACGGGCCGGGCAAGGTCTTCATCGGCGGATTGCCGTACCACCTCAACGAGGAGCAGGTCAAGGAGCTGCTGCAGGCCTTCGGGCCGCTCCGGTCCTTCCACCTCGTCAAGGAGCTCAGCTCGAACCTGTCCAAAGGCTACGGCTTCTGCGAGTACATCGACCTGGGCGTGACGGACGCCGCCTGCGTCGGGCTCAACGGCATGCTGCTTGGCGACAAGACGCTCACGGTGCGCCGCGCCATGTCGCAGGAGAACGCCAAGGTCGTGGCCAGCGCCGCGGGCACGGTCAACTCGGGGCTCGAGATGGGTCTGGACCCGTCGCTCGCGGCCATGCAGGTCATGAGTCTGGCGGGGCTCGGCATCCCGGCGGCCCCGGCCGGCCCGCCCTCGCGCGTCATCGTGCTGCTAAACATGGTGACGCCCGAGGAGCTCGAGGACGACGAGGAGTACACGGACATCGTGGACGACATTAAGACGGAGTGCGAGCGCTTCGGACAGGTGTCGTCGCTGCTGCTCCCGCGTCCGCGCGACGGCATCCCCTCGGCCGTCGGCAAGGTACGACACCGAGCGTTGACCTCTCTCTCTCTCCTCCTTCTCGTTGTGTACTAACCGGGATGTGGCTGCTGCTCAGGTCTTTGTGGAGTTTGACGTCGTGCAGTCGGCGCAGAACGCAGCGGCCGAGCTCCACGGCCGCGGGTTCTCGAACCGCACGGTCATTGTCGAGTACATGGACGAGAACAAGTACGCGCGGCGAGAACTGGCGTGAGCGGTGAGCCTGCAGTCCTCGCGCTAGCGCCTCGACTCCGATGCAGACGCAGATTACAGGACAGGGACGCGGATGGAGAGAGGAGGCCCGCCAAAACATACATGGACACTCTGCTCTGCCAGCGACGCGGTCGTCGACCGGACTCTCACGCTGTTCGCCTTGCCTCGATTATCCTCTATGTCTGCGGCAAGAACTGGTGCGCCAGCGTGTATCCTTTCGCCGCGGCCTGCTCAAAGTGCGCGCGCGCGGCGTCCGGGTCTCGTCGGACGCCCCGCCCTCTCGCCAGCAGGTGTCCGAGGTTGAAGTGCGCGTGTGCGTGTCCTCGCTCGACTGCTGCTCGGTAACACTGCGCCGCCTGCTTGAGGTCCAGATCGCCTCCCTCTCCTTCCTCGCACATGAGTCCTGCCACTCGTAGTCACAATCGTCAGTCCACAGCAACACTAGCAGGTCATCTACTAGGACGAACCGAGAGAGTTGAGCGCGTCGGCATCGCCTGCTTCAGCCGCGAGAGCGTACACACGGCGGGCGAGGGCCTTGTCGACCGCACAGCCGACGCCAGAGTAGTGCATGGCTGCTGCTCGTCTCGCCGCCAAGACATGACACTGCCATCGACACAGGTTAGACTGGATGGAGTCTCTGACGACAACAGAGACGTGGCAGACGCACCGGAGCAGCGCTGGCGGCTTTGGTGTAGAACCGCAAGGCAGCGGCTCGGTCTGTCAGTAGCGGCGACGTCTCGAGCAGCTCGCCGAGCGCGAACTGTGCGTGAGCTTGTCGTCCTTGCGACGTGGTCGACGATGGCGTCGCCGCGACGTTGATCAGCAGCCTCAAGGCCTCGTCGTGGATCTCCTCGCGGTCGCCGAAGCGCAGTGAAGTCGGCGCGAGAGATGTCAACCCCGCGCCTTCGCCGGTGCCTCCACGACCGAGAGATACGGACGAGAGTAGGACGAGCGCGAGGCTGGTCATGGCGTCGCTGTTTCCGCCGTCTACGGCCTGCAACATCCACACGAGCGTCAACACGTTGCTCTCAGCGAGGGTGGTTGGGTCCTATACGCCGCACCGATCGGAGGAACGCGACGCCGCGGTCCACGTCGGCCTTGATGCCGTCCCCGGCGCAGTAGATGGAGCCCAGCAAGGCCTGCGCCTCGGCATCGCTCTGTACCCGTCCGTGTCAGTCGATACCGAAGCAGATAGAAAGAGAGAGAGAGAGAGAGCTTTAGAGCAAGCTACTCGCCTTGGCAGCAGCTCGATGGAGGAAGTGCACGGCTCTGCTCGAGTCTTTCAGCTCCGGCACGGCGGCTTGGTAGTACAGCCGGCCTAGACTCGCCTCGGCGCGCGTGTGGCGCTGCTCGGCAGCCTTGGCGTACCAATTGGCGGCTGCCACGACGTCCGGAGCGACACCACCAAGCCCCTGCTCGGTCAGTATCCCTGTGCGTTGTGTCGATTGCATGAGACGGGCTGTTGTGATCCAATAGCGTGGACAGGAGCGGTCGTACCGAGTCGGTACTGAGCATCACGGTGGCCTCGAGCCGCGGCGAGTGAGAACTGGTCCACGGCGACAGAGTTCAAGGCGGTCCACTCGCTGTCGTGGCGCCCATGCTCGGCCTTCTCGCACTACGAGGTGAAGTCGTTAGTCAGAGCACTAGGAGACTTGAAGACCCGACATAGTGAGCACAACTCACCATGAGCTGGCCGAGGAACATCGCGGCGTCGGTGCTGCCGGCTGCAGTCGCCTCTCTCAGCCACTCCTCGGCGAGCAGCAGGTCCTTCTCCAGCCCACCGGCAGGCGCCACCGAGTCGGAGTCTCCCACCATGTACATGTGCCCGAGACACGCCATGGCTTGGACGTTGCCCTGCTCCGCCGCCGCCGCGTACAGCTCTTGCGCCTTGGCTCGGTCGGACATGACGCCGTGGCCGAAGAAGAGCATGTGCGCCTCCAGACAGAGCCGATCGCTCTCCGAGATGGCTGGCTCTGTGCGGAGCAATTCTGTGTGTATGAGCACTTCACGTCCACACCACGACAGCAAGGCGACGCTGCGCACCTGGAGGCGGCTGAGCTTCCGTCTGCGCCGCTACCTCCACCGTGATGATTGCGGCTGGCTCAGCCATTGGCGACGGTGGCTGCAGCTTGACGGGGCTCGGGAGCGGCAGCTCGATGCCTGAGCGGCGAGCGACGGCCATGGACAGCTCCATGAAGAGCGACGTGTAGTACGCGTTGATCTCCTGGAAGGCGAACGTGACCTCGCGCTTGAAGGTCTTGTTGAGCAGGAACTTGGCCGCCTGCAGGCGCGAGGCGAGCCCGAAGACCTGGTGCAGCGCCGCCGCGAAGTTCTGCAGCGCGATCGACACGCCCACGTGCGCCGCGTACTCGGCGAAGGCCGCCTCGTGCGCGCCGAACTCGTCCTGCGCCTTGCCTAGCAGTCCACGCAGCTCTCCACCTAGGCGGATCGCAGTGAGCTTGCGCGGGTCGACGCTGTCCAGCAGCGGCACGACCTCGTCTAGTAGCCGCCGCACTTCGTCGACAAACCCGCGGCCAGCTGAGTCGTCATTGGCTGGCTGGGAAGAGCTGGTGACGATCTTGAGCGGCGGCTTTGATCGCGAGGTGGTGGCGGACGGTGCGTGGGTTGACAATGGAGGAGGCGGAGAGGCATCCCTGGCGGGTTGTTGTTGTTGCTGGACTGGTGTCGAAGTGGTGGCGTCTCCACACTTCGGAGAGTTCGGTACTTTACCTGGCAACGCGCGAGTGCTCGCGTTGAGGTCGGTCAGCGTGCTTGAGCGTTTGAACTTGCCGAACGCGGTGCGAATCGGGGCGACGACGGCGCCAGAGCCCGTCGGAGGCCCTGCATTAGCCTTCGACACCTTGGAGCGAGGCGAGAGCGACGCGCGGACGACGTCGCGGGCGGAAGCGAACGTCAGCTTCTTGTCTCCTCTTGGCGATGTCGCTCCATTCGTGGAGCTGGCAGAGGTCGACGCCTGTCGCTGCTGCTTGTGCTCGACCAGCACGACCGCTTGTTTGACTCGACCGCGCGCCTGCTCCTCTCTGTTCGAGCTGGCGTCGCTGTGGTTGGCAGAGCCTGGGGCAACGCCCGGCTCGGCCGTCGAGCTGCTGGACTCGCTGACGGGCATTGCCGGACGGCCAGACGTCAAGGCTGATGGTGGCTCAACTCAGTATGGACGCCCGGACTCGCAGGTGTCGGGGTCAGCACATCAAGCAGGCCAAGAGAGAGCATCAAGCCAGCGAGTGCACTCTCGAAATGCCGCTGCTAAGATTAGACGCATATAAATGGAGGCGACTGTTGATTATCGGTCGTCGACTCCGCTCGTCCTCTGCATCTGGCGTGGCTCGCGGCAGCTCCTCTACGACTGGAGCTCTCCTCCTGTATCACCCGCCTCGCCCTCGATCCCCTCCGTATCCGCCTGTTGATCCCCGCTCCTTGTCCCTCTCATGGTCCTCGCTTACGGGCGGTAGTCGGACGAGTACGTGCGCGTGGCGCGGTCGTCGTGGCCGCCAGCCGGCCGGCCGTACCCGCGGTCCTCCCAGTCGTCGCGGCGGCGCGAGGAGTCTCCTCCGCGGCGGTCGCGGTCGTCGTGGCCGCGCGAAGAGTACGAGCCGCCGCCTCGACGGTCGTCGTACCGCTCGCTGCGTCCGTACCCGCGGTCACGGTCGCGGGATCGAGAGCGCGAGCGCCGAGAGGACGGGCGCTGACGCTCCGCCTCGTACGCTCGCCGGCGCTCCCTCGAGCGCGACCGCGACCGCTCCTTGGACGGGTTGCCGCCTCGGTCGCTGCTCTTGCGTGGCGGGCTGCGCGAACGCGAGCGCGGCCGGCGGCGTCCGCCTGAGGGGACGCCCATGTCGTCCGCTGGTGGCCGCCCGCCGCCCCCGCCGTTGCTCGTGCCGCGTGGCGCGTCGTCGAACTGCCCCGCGCGTGGAGGAGGCATCATCGGCTTGGCCATGTGCGGCGGCGGCGGCGGACCCATAGGAGCCCCGCGCGGCAGCTGACTCGGAGGACCCGGCGGGCCACCGGGAGGGCCCGCAGCAGCAGCAGCAGCCCCTCCGCCCGCCGTCATCCACGCGGGCAGCGTCGACGAGCGACCGCGACCTCTCCCCGCCATCTTGCTCTCGGTCGGTTTGGTCTGTTGGGCTTTGACTCCGAGTGAGCTCGTGGCGCGCAGGCGGTTGGATCACGACCTCAACGCTTTTTTATCCAATCGTTGAAGATTGTTTGCTTCATTATATCCAATCGACGGCGCGTATTGCCTCGAATTTCAGCCAATCGACGATGCAATTTCAATCGTTTCATCCAATCGGTGATCCACAAGACGAGCATTGGTACGCACCAGTTGAACCGACCGACACCACCACCAGCAAGCAGAGAGGTCAATTGAGGCGGCGAGTATGTCTGGCAGCGGGCGGAAGACGACGTACCGCAAGGGCGTGACGAAGCGCGTGCTGTACGGGGACCCGGAGCCCAAGGCGAACGAGCAGGTGGTGCGCGTGGTGGCTCTGCGCGGCAGCAACCTGTTCGAGGTCGTGAGCGCCGAGGGCGACAAGTCGGTCACGATGCTGCCCACCAAGTTCCGCAAGCTCATCTGGGTCAAGCGCGGCGACTTCCTCATCGTGGCCGAGGGCGACGGAGAGGCCACGGTCGCCACGGGCAAGAAGGGCGCCGTCACCTCCATCGTCGAGCACATTCTGTACAAGGACCAGATACGCAACCTCAAGAGCAAGAACCTCTGGTGCGTCCGACATGGTGTGCGACGCGGCCTCTTGCTTGTTTGTGGTGCTCATGCTGGTGGTTGTATTGGCACGGACAGGCCGGCGGCGTTTGATCAGCAGCGACCGGGTGAGGGCGACGATAAGGTGGAGGAGAAGGCGGAAGACGAGAAGGCTACCGAGGGCAAGGCGGACGAGGACAAGGCGGAAGATGGCGAAGCCAGTGCCGCGCCTGCTGCCAGCGACAACGGCATCAAGATGCTCGACATGTTCGCGGACATGCACATGAACCGCAACCGGCGTAAGGGCCACTTCGCCGAGGACGACGAGGCCGAAGACGCCGACAGCGACGACGAGTAGACCCGACCGAGAGCGCCAGGTGCAGTGCGACCAAGGTGATGGTGGTTGATACAACTGCCTGCTGATGGCGTGGAGCGAAGGACACGTTGAGTTCGCGCCACAAGAGGCAGGCGCAGTAAGGTGTGTGTGTATAAATATAGACTCGACGGTGACTGTCGCTCTTGAGAATAGCAACATAGCATTGCTCTGCTGCTTGTGATAGCTCCAGCGCTTCACAGCTAAGCCCGGCCCAGTCCACCGTGCGATGCCATGTTGAAGGGCTCGATGCTTCAGAAGCGACAGGCGAGCTACATCGCGCCGTCGTCGGGGCTCCACGGTGACTTGGGCGTCGAAGGCGTCCACAAGCTGGACCGGCAGCTATCTCGACACGATGGAGTACGTCCCGCACTGCGGCGGCGACTGAAGCTGGGCTAACGCTGTCGTATCCGCAGAACGCGTTCACGGACCTCAGGCTCGATGTGCGCGACCAGCAGCAGCAGCAGCGACAGCATACGATTCGCCAGTCAAAGTCGCGCTTGGCCTCGAACAAGCCGCCTCACTCTGGCTGTCCACGACAAGCTGCCGACGCTAGTCCCCCGTCCGTAGCGATCGTCACAACAGCTCCTCACAACGCGAGGACGACTGCGTCAGCTCTCACACCGTCCAAAGTCCAGCACGCATTGCGGTTCGAGCCTAGTAGAATACCGACGAGTATCGATGCTTGGCCGACTGATCGATTGTGTGTCCGGCAACAGGCGGTGTCACTCGGCCTCCGCTGTCCGCAAGCGGCTGCAGTCTGCTGTGGAGCTGAGCTCGTTCAGCGCCAAGCTGGAGCAGGCGGGGGCTCTCCGGAGCCTGGGAAGGAAGCAGAACGCGTCTCTAGCTGCCAGCTCAGGTGACCGGCAGCTGTACTACCAGTATCCGAACCAGCACGAGCCGGAGTCTGCATCCACTCGACTGGTCCACGGCACTTCCGGCCCTCCAGTCCACCCGCTCCATCGACAGAGTAGACCTGGAGGCACGACGCAGTTGCAGTCCGGCCCACCGTCTTCTTCAGCACCAAGCGGATCGTTCTCGTCAGCATGGAGACGCCCGTCAAGCGCGGCGCCGACTGCTGGAGGCGTGCCGACCACCGTCATCGGCGGGTACAAGTCGTCGTCGGTCCAGATGGAGGTTGAGCTCGCCGAGCGTCTCAATGAGATCGAGAGGTCCAAGGTGAGCCAGTCGACAGCACTGGACATGATGGAGCTTGAAGACTGACTGGCGTTGTGGTAGATCCACGGCAAGTCCATGCTGCGAGTCCGAGCCTGCCAGCAAGTCTTGGACGCCATCGTCGATCAGGACGAGGTGAGCCAGTCGATCTTCGCTGTCCACTTGGTGCCGCTGATCTGACGCCAGGGAGACCATGACGCCGACAGCACTACAGTCGTCTGCTGGGTCGAATCCGCGACGAGTTTGTCGGCTTTGCAGATGAAGTGGCGACAGCTCAAGTGCTGAACGAGAGCAGCAACAACGAGTTCTCTGGTCCAGGGAGCTGCCGAGCTTGCGGACGGTATGGTAGCAGCAACAACGACGCAGTCGACATGAGCTTCGGTGAGCTGCCACTGCTGTTGGTCGGTTCGTCGTGCGATCATTGACTGAGTCGGTGTCGACAGACTTTGCGCTGCTCCAACAGGAGCACACGACGCTCAAGAAGTCGTGCAACGCCATGCAGGCGGAGATCGCTCGGCTGCAAGGCGAACTGCGAGCGATGCAGCTTTCAACAAGTGTCAGCGCCGCCAACGTTGACCCTCTCGGTACTCGCTGGCTACTTCTTCGATACCTTTTGATTGCTGCTTGACCAGCACTGACGCTCGTGATGACAGACAACCTCGACGACGTCCAGCTGTACGTCTGTCGGTCCCCGCAGCGCTTCGAGAAGCGACCAGCAGGGATCCCGCGGCTCGATCTGCAGTGCATCTCGCCGTACGACGAGGACGAAGACGACGAGGATGAGGTACGCCGAGCGCTTCATGTCGACAGGTTCTGGCAGTGGTTCACCAACTCGACACCTCATGATTCATGACACAGGAGCCCTTCCCAGACCAGTTCGACGAGTGACGAGGGTGTCGCCGCTTGAAGCTTTGGTCGACTCGATAACAACAACAATGGCACTGCAACTGGGTGGGCCACACGTACCCAACTCACCTGTTGTTGATCTCACCCAGACGCGCGAGCACTTCCCGAAAGAAGACTTGCTGCTGTTGCTGCTGCTGGAGCATCTCGCGGGTCAGCACGTGCATCTGCTCGAGTGCGACGCAGACGCGGAGCAGCGCGTACAGGAACAGCAGCGCGCACAACAAGCTCAGCAGCTGGAGAGTCGATCGGAACGTCGGGCTGACGTCTCCGCTGCCATCCGACACTGCAGTCGTCGGCGCTAATGTTGCAGTTGGCTTGATACCCGCGCTGTCGCTGTCTAGCGGCGGCGTCTCGGTCGAAACGTGCGGCGTAATCTCGTCGGCAACAGTCTCAGAGGTCGAGCGCTGGGTCGAAGCCTTCTTCTGCTTGGCCAATGTGTCGACCGCAGCTTCCATCCACGCGCGGATCGCGTCTTTCGACTCTGACACGGTCGTGCTCTCGATCTGCTTCTTGATCCACGTGCTCTTGAGGAACTGGACGCGGATCCCGACCTGCGCGAGGCACTTTGCCGTCTCAGACGACTTGTCCGTCGCGCTAAAGACCCAGCGGTGCTCGACGCGGAAGTAGTCGCAGTACGGGACGTTCGAGATGGTGGTCGTGACGCTCACGACAAGCCGCGAGCGCGCTGTGTACTTGTACCGCTGCAGCTGCGTCGTCGGGATGGTGCTTGGCCCCACCATGTACTTCTTGTTGAGCAAGTACGACACGGTGCGAGACGCGACGAACTCGTCCGGGGTGTCGACAGCCGCGTACGTGACCGGCTCGATGGTCCAGTTCCCCAGCTCGATGTTCGTGGAGTTCGAGGTACTCAGAAGCTCGAGGGCGAACGCATCGGAGCCGATCCAGAGGGTTGAGTACGCGTCTTCGACACTGTGACGTTCATACACGCAGCACGAGGCAAGTTAGAGGCACGCACAAGGATCAACGAATCCATCGTTGACAGGACGTACCCGAACGGGACTTCCTCGTTCATGATCATCTCAAACTCGTCGAGTATCACGTCATGAGGAGGGATGACTACTGTCGATACGTCGTCGCTTGCGGGATCTTCTTTGGTGCTTTCGACCACTGTTGCTGCTGAGTCCGATGCCGGTTTGGTTGGAGAGCTGGCAACGCTTTCATTGACCTTGTCTGCCGCCGCATCTCCGCCTGCAAGCGATGATAACCCTGTCATTGAGGGCTCTACCGAGTCAAGGTACGAGCGGACATTACCGTCTTTCGCCGATGTCGTAGGTTCACTGCTGGGTGAACTGCTTTTGCTGCTCGACGCTTCTTGCGAGGTCTTGCCGCCAAGGATGGCATCCGTGCCGATTTTAATGGCTCGCAACTGCTGGATGCATTGGAAACACTCGTCCCTGAAGGATGACAATGGATCCACAGTCAGCGAGCTCCTGGATCGGTAAGCGAACGTCATGGCAGTCGATGATAGACTCGTTCGTACCGGAACACGAATGACGCGAAGAAGACGCGCTCTCCGTTCACCATCAGCTGCAACAGCAACAACCCAAGAGAGTCAGCCCCGATCGCAATGAGAGACGAGCTTGTTGGGCTGTTACCTCAATGGCGTTCGGGACAATCAGCGCCGTGTTCTTCTTCTCCATCGACGTGATGTCACTGAACGACGCAACCTGTCGTCACGACCAGAAATGCGTCCGTTAGTCGCGCTCACAGCAAAAAACGTTTTGGGGGAGAGTCACGTACGAAGATGGTGTCTCGCCACCCAGTGAAGCACATGTGGTCGCGGGTCAAGTACAGCCGGCCGTGGTACGGGAAGTTGGACAGGTACAGAGCGCACGAGTAGCTCTCCACGACTTGTTCTGGAGACGAGAGCTGCATATCACAATAGCACACGCGTCAGATCCACCACAGCTTTGCCAGCATTCATCAGATCA
>JAADXY010000161.1:0-40044 GCA_023338065.1 Phytopythium montanum
GAAGTCTTTGACGGGGTACGAGTGCGGCCGCATCGACCAACTCGCGGTTGATGGAACCAGCGAGCGCGAGATCGCTAGCGCGCTCGGGCGATCCAAGACAGTTGTCCACAACTACCTGCGCAACCCGGAGGCGTACGGCGCGACCAAGCGCCGTGGGAGGCCTCCCAAGCTGTCTCAGACGACTAAGCGTCGACTTCTGCGTGCGGCCCATACTGGCAAGTTCTCCTCCAAGCAGCTCGCGGATAATCTGGACCTGCCCATAAGCAGCCGCCGCGTGCGCTAGCTCCTTGCGGACTGCCCCACGCTCAAGTTCAAAAAGAGGAAGCGGACGCCGAAGCTCACTCCAGCGCACAAGCGCGCTCGGCCCGAGTGGGCCCGCAAGCGCCAGACGTGACGCGCGAAGTGGCGCAAGATCGTCTGGTCGGACGAGAAGAAGTTCAACCTGGATGGCCCCGACGGCTTCCAGTACTACTGGCATGACCTGAGGCGCGACGAGGAGATCTTCTCGACGCGTCACAACGGGGGCGGATCGGTCATGATCTGGGCGGCATTTTCGTCTGGCGGCAAGTCGACACTCGCCTTTCTCCGCGGTCGCCAGAACAGCGAGGCGTACACCGAGACTCTCGAGCAACATCTTCTCCCATTCACAACCGCTAATCACGCTGCGGGGTGCATATATCAACAGGACAATGCGTCGATCCATGTCTCCCGGCACTCGGCTGCTTGGCTCAGAGAGCACAACATCACGACACTCGACTGGCCGGCCAAGTCGCCGGACCTCAACCCCATAGAGAACGTCTGGGGCATCCTCGCGCGCCGTGTGTACGCTGGCGGACGGCAGTTCTCGACGCCAGAGGAGCTCATCAGCACCATCAAGGTGGAGTGGGAGAAGATCGACCAAAGTGAGCTTGACCAGCTCGTCAAAACGATGCCAAAACGTGTGGGCCAGGTGATTGAAATGCAGGGCAGTAAGACAGAGTATTAGCAACCAAAATTGAGCACTACACGCCTTTTATTACGAAAGTTACCGCGCCGGTCCTATATTTTATGCCAGGGCCATTTCCACCATAATTCCATATCTTAGCAACGACTGATCAGATTCGGAAATGAAAGGCACCATTCGACTCGTCTTGCTTTCGTGAGTCTACTGGCCAAAAACTAGTCCGAAACGAGCATTCGTATTGGATAAAAATAATAAAAATCACTGGTCTTATACTTTGTGCCAGCACTGTACATGAGGCCTATCCCTCCGGATCCACTAGTGAGAAGCAAAATCCGTAGGATTGAGCTTGTGCGTTCCGTTAGACTTGATGATGTCGATCAACTCTTGGATGCAAGGAGGCCTCCCATGGATTTGTCTGAACGTTCCAGATCACGGGCGGACTGTCTCGCGCTTTGCCAAACTCTTGGCGGCAGCCTTCCAGAGGGTCTCGGTCTCGCATAGGGCGAAGCGTGATATTGCCGTGATGTCAGCAGAGTATGCGTTGCTTTGCAGTCTGTGCGGGACGATGGTGGCGTTCTGGGCCTAGGTGACACTAATATATACACAACGAGTCCACCACGGCAGCAGCTTGGATATGGCCGTCAACAAGTCTCCACGAGAAGACACGAACCATTTTTTACAGACGGCGTGGGTGCCTTCGACTGATGACGTGTCCTGAAAACCGAGGTGGCGGTATCTCTGCGTCCAGCACCGGACAACCTTTGTCTTGTACTTCCACCAATGCGCCTCGAAGTACGAGGCGAGGACAGAACTCTCGGCCACAAGTACCAACTTGCGCGTCTCGAAGTCACTCTCCTTTGGCGAGTCCACCGCCTCGTTATAGAGAGCGATGAAGATGTCAGTCTCTGCTGAGTTCTCGAACTTGTCACGTCCGGGCGCTGGTTGATCCACCGGAATCTGGCAAGGACGAGCCGTGTTTTCGCCAGAACGTTGCGGTTCATGTGCCACCGGCACACCATGGTCGAGGCCCCGGGAAGACGCGGCTGATGGCGTTCGTACAGACCAAGTCTCGGTCTGTGATGATCGCCGATGGTCTGGCCACTGCCGCACTCTCCATCAACAACACCAGCTGATTGAAGGCCAACATGAAGTCCTTCTCAGTTTCCCCGGGGAGCCAGCTTTGAGCCACTGGCAGAACGGTGTTGAACGCTGTCATGGCGATACCGTTGAGCAGAGGCAGGTGAAACTCATTGGTCTTGTAGGTGCAGTCAAGGATCAACACATCGCTGAGGCGGCTGAACCACTCAGTTGACTGGGGACGCGCCCAGAACAGGCACCGCAGGCGATGCTCAGGGTCGACTGTGTAGTTAAAAAAAGAAGCCGTGGGTGATCAGCTTATTAACAGAGCTCCAGTTGATGTCTTGTCTGGGAGATCGGCGCGTCTATGCGCGTACTTAGCTTTCGCGATGTCCTTGGGAAGCATCAGGGATCGAGGATCAGCGGAATGAAGCGTCTCCATGACGTTAGCCGGTGCGATGCCGTCTGCGGACTGGGCGATGATGTCCACCTTGACGGACAGAGAGTCGACATATCGTTGCGCGGCGTAGCGACGACGATGGCCAGGATGCACGCGAATGTCGTCCGAAGGAGAGTGGTTGTGCACAAGCGATGAGGTATGGATTGATTGCCATTCCCCGCCTGGGTTGTCTCGGTCGAGAGCTTCTAATCGGATCTGCATCTTGGAGTTGATCCGGATTGACCCACGATTGACTCGAACGCGCTCCGCATCCACAAGCCCACGCGTGTTCTTTGTTGTTTAGTATCGATCACAAGTGTAGTCTCGCTGCCAGATGACTCGATTGTGCTGCTTGTTCAGCGCCCGAGCTCGTCGATCCCATGCTCAAGGTTCCAAGCGTGAAGAGCTGCTTCCGCCGCCTCAAACGAGTCGAACGTGCCCTCAGGCAATGGAAGAATGCGATACTCCGGAGTATGAGGCGCTGTGTTGCTTGCTGCTTGCATTTTGCTGAATGAGTTGAGTGTGCTCGGACAAAAGTTCACATCGCATGGTGAATCATGTAGACGAACAAATAAAACAATCTTTATCGGTAGCTCGAAATTCTACTCGCATTTTTTACGGATAACTTCCCCAGTCGAATGTTCGAAAATTTGCAAAACGATATTTTGATCGAAAGTCACGCGAAATAAATTTTACCATTCATCCGTTTTTTTCTATGTACACGTCACACACCACTAGAGCTCCCGATCAGGAGCTCCCCCAGGTGGAGGCGCGTGCTCCTCAACAATGAAAATACTAGGGTTACGGAAGAAACCACTGGCGACCAGCACCGTGAAATTTTGTGCTGGCCTTTGTCCATCGGGTGGCTCACAGCCGAAACCAGCGGCCCAACCGTTTTTCTGCGTCGCCGAGCATTCTTATCACTTCCAGTTTCTCACATCAAATGGACGGAGCGGACGAGGGCTTGGCCCAGTCATGAATCAGACAGCCCAACGCCTTTCATATCTCGACTTTCACTGCTCCACGGTGATTATCTCGGGTCACCACACCGCCCCAGCTATGAGCAGCCAGCGCAGTCACGCCTATTCACGTTCAACACATCCAAGAAGCAGAGACCAGCGGCTGCTTGTCAGATGAAGTGGACCAACAAGATGATCGCGGAGCTGCTCCGGCTGAGGCTTAACGACAGCGACGTGAAGCGGCGTCTCGAGGGCGATGATACCAAGACGAATAGGGCTCTGGCATGGTAGTCCTGCGCGATCGTACTATCGCTGTCGCTCAACATGGTCATCACACACGAGCAGGTACACTAATTTGATTGACAAATAAGGGCAAACGCCATTTTGACTGCTAATTCCGTTGTTGTTGTGTGAACTCAAGGTGTTCCAAAATAGAGAGCTCAAGTGCGTTTACCACAAGTAAAAGCACGAGTCGCGCCATACTGGGAACTCAGCGCGCGACGCTGACATGGACGACGACTTTTGGCCCATCTTGAACGACGCCTTCGCTTCACACAGCGATGACATCCTGATGGACACGTTGCCTGACGAAGAGGACGCCACACCGGGAGTGGAAACGATGGTCCCGTCGTGACGCCGACCAAAGAGAAAGGTGGTAAAGAAGCCCAGACAAAGCCGCACGCGATGGTGCATCTAGCCGCTGCGATGCAGACCGAGATGGCGGACATTGCCAACTCTTCGGGAGCTCGCTCGGCGGCGGACGAGGGTATAGGAGAGTTGACAGCTGGATTTCAGCAGCAGCATGCTGAAGCGCACCATTTCCAGCAACTGATTGACAAGATCAAATAGAAGAAGAAGAAGAAGAAGAAAAACAGAGTTTGGGAGTCGCTGCGTTGGTCCAATTTAGTGTATTTCACTAGAATGAGCAAATTGTGACGAACCATGCTACTAATTATTAACTTGCACTATCGGTCGGGGGACTTCAGCTCCAGCTTGCCTAGACGTACACGAAAGCGATTCTTCAAGCGGCCAAAAGCGCACTCAACGACAATTCTCGTGCGAGAGTTCGTCTTGTTGTACGTGCGCTTCCGCTGGTTGGTGATAGCAGCGGTATATGCGTAGGGCGTAAGCGTGCGCGACCGTATCTTGTAGCCAGCGTCCGCGAGAAGATGCTTTCCAGGCGGTATGAAGCTAGACAGTTTGGGGCTCGTAAACTTGAACAAATTAATTCGAACCACACCTACAAAATGAGTCGAAAAATATACTGCGCGACAAACTTGCCGTATATATATACCTGGTCCGTTCCACAAAGATTGGTCGTTGGTCGAGCTGGACCAGATCAAAATGGAACGGAACGCACCGAGGTGGTCGACCACCGCCTGAATGTTAATCACGGGGAAGTTCTTGCGGCAGTACCAGATCTCATAGTCGTGTGGTCGTGCAATGTCCCAGAGCGTGCCGTCGATAGCCCCGACATCGCCAGGAAACCCCGCCAGCACCATGATTTCCTCCTCCGCCGCGTTGATCTCGTCGCCTGTCGGCATCGTGATGTTGCGCTGATCTGCCCGACCCGCCAAGCGTCGACCTCACCCACATCAGCTGCGGCTGTTGAAGCTTGGCGAGGACGTGAATGTTGATGTTGCAGTGCAGACTAGGTATATTTGATCCAGTAGGGAGGGGTTCTAGGTGCGTTCGTGGAGCCGATGATAAGCTGGCGGCCAGAGGCAGCATTGCGGCTACCGGCCGCTCGCCGAATGCACTCTGTTGTGGATTTCCCGTGGAGTGGAGATCAGGGCTCAAGGACGAGACCCTGGACACAGATCAAGCGCGCAGCCATGATGCTGAGCACATCATGCATGTCGTTGATGTAGACCACAGCTTTTGACCTGAACATGCCCAGCACCGTGACAGATTTGTCCATGTTGCTGTCCTGCGCCAGGTACATCATGATGAGCACCAAGCGCTTGACCAGCATGT
The DNA here is from genome assembly GCA_023338065.1 of Phytopythium montanum. NCBI lineage: Eukaryota > Oomycota > Peronosporomycetes > Pythiales > Pythiaceae > Phytopythium > Phytopythium montanum. The sequence goes on from JAADXY010000161.1 coordinate 5,396, forward strand.
GCTTACATATGGAGGCTGTAGGGTGGTCGCACGCCCCGCGAACGAGGGTGTATATTTGCAGGAACGACTTCTTGTCGCTGCGCAGCTTCTTTATAAACCAATTCGTCGACGGCGCCTCGAGCGCCTGCTCGAAGGTGGTCGACGAGAAGGTCGACGACCACCGCGCTTGTTGGCGCAGCGAGCGCTGGTCCGTGGCGACAGCAATTGGATCAGAGTTATTATGGACAAGTTGTCCACGGGCGGTTTTATCCAGGAGAAACTCGATACAGAAACCAAGTTGAATATTGTCTTGTGGCTGGGAAGACTTTTTTTTTGGTTGGCAGCTTTTCTGGGAATGTACAGCACAGAGTGACTAGTCACTCGCCAACGGACGCCAGGGCAAAGCAAGCTTGCCAAAGCAGGAAAGGGCGGATTGGACGGCGAAGCATGGCGGACGACGAAATCGACTCGCTGCTGGAGGCCGGCATCCGCGCGGCCGTGCAGGTGAGGATCACGTCTCGTAGCTGCGGGGGTGGTGGCGGTGTTGTAGTGGTGGCGCGCGCGCTCGCCTGGTCGGTTGACGCGGTTGTTGAGAACGTCCATTGTCCGCTTCGTGTCAACCTCCAGGCCGCGCGCGCCTAGCTGGCTCACGGACCGGGCGCTCACGTGGTCTCTCTCTCTCGTGTATGTCTCTTCCGTCCCGCCTTGTGCTGCGCTGCGCACCCGAAGGCCAAGCAAGACGACCACGACGGCAAGGACGCCCGCGACAAGCAACCGGAGGGTCCATCCAAGTCGCCGTCGTCGTCGCGCCGTCGCCACCGAGACCGATCACGGCGGTCCAAGTCGCGCTCCCGCTCGCGCTCTCGCTCACGTCGTCATCGCAGCGGATCGCGTCGCCACTCGTCACGCCGCAGCCGTAGCCGCGACCGTGATCGTGACCATCGTCACCGCCGCCGCCATAGCCGTAGCCGCAGTCGCAGTCGCAGCCGTGGCCGTCGAAGCGGCAGCCGGAGCAACAGCCGTTCCGCCTCCAAGCCGCGCGAACCGCGGCCACGCAGCACGTCGGCCGAGCGCGCGGAGCGAGCCAAGCAGCGCGAGCTGATGGAGCTCACGCGCGACCACCGCACCGTGTTCGTGGGCCAGCTGACGCAAAAGGTGCGCGAGAAGGACCTGGCGCGGTTCTTCCGTCGGCTGGGCAAGACGGAGACCGTGATGCTGATCCGCGACAAGTACACGAACCGCTCCAAGGGCTTCGCGTACGTTGAAATGTCCAACCTCGAGGATGTGCCGAAGGTGTTGCTGATGAACGGGCAGGTGCCGGACTTCCAGGTGTTCCCGATCATGGTCAAGGCGTCCGAGGCCGAGAAGAACTTTGCCGCCAAGAAGGAGTCGACCATCATCGGGGGCGGCGGTGACGCCAGCGGGGAAGCCGGGAACGACCCGGCCCAAGGCGGCTACTCCAGCCGAGGCGGCAGCGCGGGCCAAGCGGCGGCGGCGCTGTCGGCGGCCAGCCGCATCTACTGCGGCAACCTGCACACGAACATCACGGAGGATGACTTGCGCGTTGTGTTCCAGGCCTTCGGCGAGGTGCAGTCCGTGACGATCAACCGTGATGAGATGGGCCGCTCCAAGGGCTTCGGCTTCATCCAGTTCGGCAATCCGCAGGAGGCCAACTTCGCCATGTCCAAGGGCAACGGGCTCGAGCTCGCGGGCAACTACTTGAAGCTCGGCCCCGTGAACGAGAACGCGTTCCGCGGCGACCAATCGTTTGGCGGCGGCGGAAGCAACAGCTTTGTCGCTGGACGAGGCGGGCCGACCGGCGGGTGGAAGCTCGAAGACGACGACGGCACCGGACTCAACCTGAACGCGCAGTCGCGCTCGGCGCTGATGGCCAAGCTCGCGGGGAACAAGGACCTGTTCCCGACCCCCGGACTGTCGATGTCTGGCGTTGCTCCAGCTCCCGCTCTTGACCAGGGAGCCGTCAATACGCAGCGCGCCGAGCAGGCGGCGGCGCTGATCGCGTCGCTCGAGATCGAAGGCGCCGAGTCGTTCTGCTTGGTGATCAAGAACATGTTCGACGTGGCCGAGGAGAAGCGGCGCGGCGAGCCCGACTGGTCCGTCGAGATCCAGCAGGACGTCGTCGAGGAGTGTGGCCAGTTTGGCGCCGTGCTGCACTCGTACGTCGAGAAGGAGAAGGCCGGCGGACTCGTCTACATCCTGTTCGCGGGCGTCGACAGCGCCGTGCGCGCCGCCCAGAAGCTGCACGGCCGCTGGTTCAACAAGCGCCAGATCAGCGTCCGGTACCTCTCGCCGCAGGAGTACGTCGGCATGTTCCCCGAGGCGCGCTCGGCCGTGCAGCAGGCGCGCCAGTCCGCGTAGTAGGGGCTCTCGACCAGGCGCAGCAGGGTAGGGTGTCGCTCAGTGAGCTCGCCAAGTCGCACTTGACCACAATAACTCAAGACCAGACCAGACCGTCGACCATACTTCTACATGTTGCCTGCACCTACTCGCTCTCGTCCTCGCCCACCTCCTTCTCCTCGTCGTCCGCGGCCGCCCGCTGCGCCGCCTTCTCCTTATCCTGCTCCTCCTCGCGCCGCTTCTCGAGCAACGGCGTGGCCAGAGTGCGCTCGACTATGCGCAGCAGCTCGTCGACCTGCTCCTCGCCGAAGCGGCCGGCGCAGTCCTCGACGATCAGGTGCACGTCCACGAGCTCGAGCGGCAGGTGGTTGATGAACTGCAGCTTCTCGCCGGGTGACAACGCCAGCCCCGCCTGGTCCACCTGCCGCGAGAAGTCGCGCACGCCCGCGGCCGTCAGCTTCCCGCACCGCGAGTGGCTCTGCGTCAGGAACTTGAGCACCTTGTGGTCCATCCAGTTGCGCTCCGCGTACGCCACGTTGGCAGACTTGTGCAGACGCTGCTCCTTGCGCTCCTGCATGAGCTGCAGCACCTCGAAGTCCGTCAACGCGCCTTCGTTCAGCAGCAGCACCTTCATCTTGCTTGTTGTCGCAGTCCAAGGCTTTTGTGGTCGGTTGGCTGGTGTCTGTGGTGTTGAAAATGGTGCCCTTACAGACGCCGAGAGAACCCCGGTGCTAAAACGCTGTACAATCCTGCGCCAATTTTAGCTAAAACGTAGTCAAATACATAAAACACTAGCAAATACACCCCCGCTTCCACGACGATCGTCATGGGGTCCAGCCACCCAGCTCGACGCTTCATATGCCGACCAACTACGACGCTGACGGTCGGTCCACCTCAGGCTCCAGCTCGCACCCCATAGAGCAGCGGTCGCCACCGCGCTCGCGCCGTGCACCTCAGCTCTGGAGGGCAATACAATGATTCATGTTGCCGCGAGGTCGCCTGCTGGCTGGGGGCCGCGGACAGTCTGGTCGATAATATCTTGGTCACGCGCGGCCTACGTGCCTCGTCGCTCCCGCTCGTGGAACTCACGCTGCTCCCGCTCGCGCGCGTTCTCCGGCTTGGCAATGCTCGGCTGCGCGTTGTGGTTGAGCTGCCGCGAGCGCAGCACCATCGTGGACGTCGGCGTGTCGATTGACCGCCGGGCGTTGGCCGACCGACCCGACCGCCGCGACCCGCGCGCCATCTGCGGCTCCGGCCGAGGACGCGGCGCTTGCTGCGGCGTGTCCTGCGCGGCCATGAAGTCGTCCGCCAGCGAGCGGAACACGCGCTGCGGTGACGTGGGCGAGCTCGGCGGCGAGTCCACGAGCGGGGACAGCGCCAGACGAGGGAACGGCCGCACGTACGTGACGCCAGTCGAGCGGTGGAAGTGCCGCCGAGACTTTGGTCGCGGAGGCGGCGGCGGCGGGTTCCGCTTGTCCAGCATGCGCGCGGACGGCGGCGGTGTCACCTGCGTCGACCGTAGCAGCGCCACGCGGCTGGCGTCCTCGCTCTCTTTTCGCGGCGTCCGCGCGTCTTCTCGCCGCAGATCGTCCCCCAGGTTGCGGCACGCCGGCCGTGGGCGGCCCTCCTCGCGGTTCTCCTTGGGGATATCGTCGCCGTCGAGCATCGCCATGCGCGTCACACGCATCGCCGGCGCCAAACGCACCGTCGACACGCGCAACGCCGCGCGCGGCTTCTCCTCCTGCTCGTCCTCGTGCACGCGCACGGCTGCGCCTGTCGAGGCTGTCCGCCGAAGCTTGACCGGACGGGATACGGCCCGGGGCGTCGAAGGAGGCGGCGACGTCGCCCTTGCGCGCTTCACCCTCCTCGGCGTCTCTGCCCGCTTCACTCGCGGGCTCTTCATCTCCTCCGTCGCGTCCACCTGCTTCGCTCGCGGGCTCTTCACCTTCCCCGTCGCGTCCGCCTGCTTCACTTGCTCGCTCTTTTCCTCCGGAGACGCGACCGTCTGCTTCATACGCGGGCTCTTCGCCTCCAACTGCACATCTGCCGGCTTCACTTGCAGACTGTGTCCCACGAGCGAGGAGTCCGCCCCTATCACGTGCGCGCTCTTCCGCTCCGGAGACGCATTCGCTGACGCGGCCACCTCGCCTCTCACCACGCCGTTGACCTCCACTTCGGCCATCTCTCGCTTGGTATCGCCTACTGGAGCGCTGGGCCGCACCCTGCGGGCTTCGTCCGCCGCGACTCGTGCGCCTCGTGCGACTCGCGCGCGCTTGTCTGGCCGCTCGGGCGTCGCGCGCTCCTTTTGCTCGTCGCCGTCGCCACTGCTTCCGCTCTCCGCGGGGCGCCGCCGCTTGGGCGCCATGCCGCCTGTCGTCTCGTCCGCAAGTCGCGGAATGTAATCTCCTCTCGGCACCGAGCGATCCTGATCCCCGCGGGGTCGTCGCTCTCGCTTGCACTGCGTTGCACCGCGCTGCCTTTCTCTTTTACAGGGTCCTTTTTCCAGGAAAGGGGGGCGAAAACAAGGATCAGTCAAGCCTCCCGATAAGCCAATATCGAAATACTACATTTCGGAACTTATAAAGACACAAGGATGCAGTAGTGACGCAAATCTTTGAATTCTAAATGAATTAGGTATCTATTTCCACAGGTTAATTATGCAAATGGTATGTCTATAGGTGTGGTTGTCTATTCTTCCTCGGATTCCCCAAAAAAACGGCTCTCACGTCGTGGGCACCACACGAGTCTCGTGTGGCTGCCACACAAATGGGTGGGGCTAATCCGCGTCAATGTCGCGCGACGGTGTCACGAAGGTCGCTCGAAGGTCGTCCCAGCGCTGGACCCCTTCACCCGGCATGAGCGGCGGAGGTTCGCCGTGCCTTTTAGCCGCCCAGACACGCTCCGACCGACGAGAAGGAAGCCGCCGGTGCCTCCGCTTCCTGCCCCCCCGCCCTCCGGCTCCGCCTCTCCCCCTTCCCACCTTCAGGATGTTCGCCGCCCGCTCGATGCGCCCGGCGGCCGCCAAGTGCGCGCGCATGGCCTCGACGAAGCGCTCGTCCGTGAACGGCAAGGGCGCCTTCAACGGCCTCTACGCCGCGCTCATGAAGAACAACGCCACCTACGTGACGTCCATCATCGTGGCCGCCGTCGCCGTCGAGGCCGTCTACGGCTCGGCCACCAACTACATCTGGGAGTCGGCCAACCGCGGGGTACGTCGCCGCGCTGATTCCCCCTCAATTGGTAGTCGTATCATCCTGTACTGACGCTCATCTGTGTCGTTCTGGTGGTGCGTGTCCCCATACAATTCCCCATACGTTTCCCTTGCAGCGCCTGTACCACCACATTGACTGGTCGCAGTTCAAGACGGACGACGACGACGAGGAGGAAGAGGAGGAGGAGGAGGAGGAGGCCGCCGCCGACGATGACGACGACGACGTCGTGGACGACCTGCACGACGAGGACGAGGAATAAGCTCGGGTTTGTCTCCGCGCCGAGCGGCCCAGGCGCCGGTAAACAACGGCAGGTGACTGTGACGAAGTGGGGACGGTCCCTGCGGTCGCCCCCGTGCGTCATTCAATACAAGAAGCGCTCTCATCAAAACGTCGCGAGCCGGTCGGTTGGTGTTGCATTGCCTCTATGCTCGAGCTCTGGGTACTGACCGCTTCCACCATCAGCGCGGCCTACGCGTCCTTGTGCTGGAGGATCTCGGCCGCCGCGTTGATGCGGTACGCCTTGGCGTTGCCCGGCCGCCGCTTGACCTTGAGCGCGCGCTTGTCCAGCATGTCCTGCCGGCGTACAACCAATTCTGATGGTCAGTCACCACGTCGCCACCCAACACCACAACAAGCGCCTCCCCCCCTCACCTCCACGTCTTCGAGCGTCGCACCGGCGGCGATGCAGCGCACCATGGCGAAATAGAAGACGTCGGCGGCCTCTCCGGCCACGTCGGGCACGCTCTCGGCCTCGGCCAACTCCTGCGCCTCCTCCACAAGCTTGTTCCTCAGCAGCTGCGGGTCGCGGAAGAGTCGCTGCGTGTACGAGCCCTCGGGCGCGCTCTCCAGGCGGCTCGCCAGCATCGTCTGCAGCGCGCGCAGCCCGCCGGTCTCTCCCCAGCACGTGCGTGTGTTCAGGTGGCAGAAGCCGGCGCCCGCCTGGTCAACCGTGAAGCGCAGCGCGTCGCTGTCGCAGTCCACGTCCAGCCGCACGAGCGTCTGCGCGTTGCCGCTGCTCTCGCCCTTCTTCCACAGCCCGCCGCGTGACCGCGAGTAGTACACGCCGCGGCCGCTCTCGACTGCCGCCAGCACGCTCTCGGCGCTCGAGTACACGAGGCCGAGCGCCACGCCCGCGCGGTCCGCCACCACGGTCGTGAAGAGTCCGTCCGGCCGGTCCGTGCGCAGACACTTGACGAACGCCAGCGGCGCCTCGGCCGCCAGCGCCACGCTCATTACCGCAACACCCTTGTGGTGCAGCGTCGCGACCGTCTCGAGCGACGGAGAGGCGTTAAGCCACTCGACGGCCACCAGAAAGCCGCCGTCCACGTCCTCCTTGAACAGCTTGCGAATCGCCACCAGGTTGGATAGAGAGGAAGCGGTGGCCGCCGCTGCCTTCTCAGCCTCGTCACCAGCGTTCACGGACAGGATGACGCCACCCACACACTCGCGCAGCCTCTCCAGTCGTGGAAGCAGCGCCTGCAGTGCCTCGGCATCAGCTGTAGACGCCACGGGAACGCGCAGCACCACTCGAGAAGCCGGCAGCTCGGACACGGCGACCGCGGCGGCCTCCAGCGCCACCTCGTCGCTCGACGCCACGTCCACGACCACCTTGAGCGCGCCCTGGTCCAGCCAGCTGGCGGCTACGGCCATCATCTCGGGCGTGAAGGGCCCCACGAGCGCGCGCGCGGCCAGTACAGCCGTCTTGACTTCGTCACTGGCGGTCGGAGGCGCCAGCTGCTCGAGCTGCTCGGCCGGCAGCGAGACGTTGACGAGGCCCAACACGCTCAGCTTCTGCACGGACGCAGCGGCGCCGAGTGCGTCCGCAGCGACAGCGACAGTGGGCAGCAGCATGGCGAGGTGACGGCGATGGAGGCGATGGAGGCGATGGAGGCGATGGAGGCGATGGAGGCGATGGAGGCGATGGTCACGGAGTGCGCTGGTGGTCAAATGGCGATTGCTCAAACTGTTGCGAGTCTGATTCTCACACCTGAGGATCTGAGAAATCTGATGATATTGAGTGGAAGGGAAGACGATTGGTTGAAATCCCTGTTCTGAAAATGTATTGGGTGAAATGCCAGAAAAGAAGCTACGATTGGCTATAATTCGCTCGCCGAGTGGATGCGTGTCAACTTGAAGTGGACACCATGCCACAAGCCAAGCGCTCAAGCTACGCCAACACGCCTCGGAGCGGAAGATAGAAGCCGAGCAGACCTGCGCACAAGCTTCCAAATCGATGGCTGCTTAGGACCCGACGGTCTGGTCGGCGTCGCACTCGTTGGTGGCGGTGGCGTTGCGACTGTCGAGATCGACCACCTCAACGTACTCGCCCTTGCCGAGCAGCCACTGCACGATCTTGCCGTACTGCTGCAGCAGCGTCGAGTTGCTCTCCTCGAGCAGGTTCTCGCGCTCGAACGGGTCGCTGTCCAGGTCGTAGAGTGTCGCCACGTCGTTGTAGCCCGTCACGTACTTGAAGCGGCCGTCGAACCACAGGTGCCACGTCGAGTAGGCGGACCGCACCACTCGACGGGGCAGCTCGCCACTCCCATCCAGCGCCGGACGCAGTGAAATAGCGTCCGACATCTGCGTCGGGACGTCCGTGACCTCTCCAATGTCCAGGAACGTGCACGCCAAGTCAATGAGCGACACGCCGGCGTTCGTCGAGGTGTTACGCAGCGACTCACTGACCACAGCATCACCAGCGATCAACAACGGGACGCCGACCGACGCCTGGTACGGGACGGACTTGGACCAGTGGCTCTTGTCACCGAGCATCTCGCCGTGGTCGCTCGAGAAGACGACGACCGTGTCGCTCAAGTTGACGGCGCTCAGGATGCGGCCGATCTGCGCGTCAATGTTCTCGATCAGCGCCGCGTAGTCGCCGCGCGTGCGGTTGTGGTGCTCCAGCGTCATGTTGCCGGCCTCGAAGTCGTAGTCGACGGGAGGAGGGAACTGCCGGCCTTGCACCGACGTCCACATGCGCTCGGTCACGCTCATAGGGTAGTGCGGGCCGTTCCAGTTGACGATCATGAACCACTCCTGCTCCTCAGGCCTGTCGGCGAGCAGCTCGAGCGCCTTGTCCGCGACCCAATTGTCGTTGAACAGCTCGTCCGGCAGCGAGTTCGGGTACGTGTCCGTGTACACGCGCTCGGTGCCGTCCCGGCCGTTGGTGATGCGGTCGCGCACGTCCTGCAGGAAGGCGTCCGTGCGGTTGAACAGCAGCAAAAGTCCGTGTACGGCTCCGAGTACGAGCCGTTCGCGAGCGGGTTCTTGAGCGCTGAGGACTCGTAGACGCCGACCGAGTTGACCATGCGCGAGAAGCCCCTGGCGTCGGCGCGCTCGCTGCCGCCGTCCGCCCAGCCGTAGCTGTTGAGCGTCTCGTTCTTGGTCAGGTCGAGCTTGCCGACGCCCATGGTGTGGTACCCCGAGTCGCGCAGCAGCTTGTAGAAGGTCGTGAGCCGCGAGGTCGGGAAGTTGAAGAAGTTGGTCAGCACGCCGCCCTCCTCGTAGTGCGACGCCGCGGCGAAGCACACGCGCGACGGCCCGCAGATGGGCGAGGCCGAGATGGTGCGGTCGAACCGGACGGCGCGCTCGCGGATGCTGTCGATGCTGGGCGTGTCCAGGAAGTCCGAGGCGTGCCGTTGTTGACCCAGTCGTGGCGCAGCTCGTCCGGGAAGAACACGAGCATGTTCGGCCGCTTGGCGTCCGTTGGCGGGGCCGTTAGTGCTGCAAAGAGCGCCGTGAAGATGCCACAGGCGCGAACGAGCGCCATACTGGCAGGCAGCAAGTGGAGGCTGGGGAGGGAGTGTCGGAGACGGAGCGAGTTGCGAAGTGAGCTCGGCCCTCGACTGGATCGGACGCCACCTCAACGCTCGTTAACTCGCATGAGCTGGAGCTGCCATCACTGGCCGCCAAGCTGCACCAATGGTGCTAACCGACGCGATCGTCCATTGATCTTTGTTGCTGGTCGAGCTCACTCGCAGCCACGCACGAGACCTGTCCATCCCGTTGGTGCCTAGTCCGCAAAACCCCTCTAGCAATGTATAGCGCGATATAAGTATTTATATTTTTGCCGTGGTTTAAATTCAAAAGTCCTGTATCAGTCGAAAATGCGTTAAATATTATGGTTGCTAACTCCGCAATTTTGGCAATCACGTCCAACATGCCCATCCGCACGTCACGGTCATCCCCACTTGAGGCGGGCCAATGCGCACCGACTTTCGCCTCCCATCAGGTCTCAAGTGCGGACGTCAGTGCCGCGGATCACAACAATAGGCGCCTCCCAACGTCCAGGCCAGGCTCACAGCCAATCGAAAGCGGCAGAGCCGACGACAACCGAGACGCTCAGGACCAGCGGAGACCGTCACTGGGTCGCAGTTCACACCGACTTCTGATTACAAGTCTGCGACCCAGGGCCTACTCACTGCTGTCTTCCTCTTCAGAGTCGTCGGCACTGCCCTCCTCTTCAGAGTCGTCGGCGCTGCCCTCCTCCTCCTCCTCCTCCTCCCAGCTGTCGCTCTCGGCTTCGGCACTGCCTAGTATCCCCATACTGGCGTCCAGTTCCTCGCCGCTCTCCTGGTCCACCACATCCCGGAACGCCGTCACCTTCCGCCCGTTGCGCGGCTGGGCCTCGCGCGCGTTCTTGCCGCCGTCCGTGTCGGTCAAGTCGGTCAGCATCTCCTCGTAGTTGCCCAGGTAGATCTTGGACACGTAGAGCGGCGAGCGGACGACATACCAGGTCGTCTCCTCGGTACACGGCGGGGCTGTCAGGCTCCCCTGGTACTCGTACACGTCGCCCAATTGCATCTGCTGGAGCAGCAGGTCGGCGTACGACTCTTCAATGACCACCGACTCGTTCACATACCGCATGGACTCCCAGACGGCGGTCATCCAGTCGCTCTGCACCAACGTGGCGTTTGTATGGTGCGCCTCGATGAAGAGCGACACGACCAGCGTCGTCTTGTCCTCGGCCTCGTCGTCCAGCGAGTGTACAAACTGCACCTCGGCGTCGTACGCGCGGCCGTTGACCGTGTGCTCCGACGGCGAGCGGATCTGGAAGCGAGTGAGCGAGTACGAGGCCGCCTCGTCCTCGCCCGAGATCTTGACCTGACACGCCTGCTTGTCCTCTGCGAACCACTTGAACGCGTGCTCGCCTGGTAGCAGCGAGAAGCCGGCGCAGTCGCCCTCGAACAGCAGCGGCGTCTGGCGGACCGAGACGCCCTTCGACGCCGCAGCGGCTGACGTGTCGCCGTCGACCAAGTCGATTGGCGACTGGCTGCTTCCAGAGCATGACGGGTAGCCGAGCGCCCAGTCCTTGGGGCTGAGCACGGCGCTGCTGTCGTCGCTGTCGTCTGGGACGCGGTACGACCACTCGGGCCCGGCGGAGGCTCGGACGGAGGCGAGCATCGCCGCCATGCAGGACGCGAGGGCAGGCAGGTGGAGCTTCATGGTCGACAGGACGCTAGTGGCGGCGGTGGCGAATGGGATAGAGGGGAAGGACCCAATGCGCGAGTTGCAGAATGAGCTCGACGCGCGCGGAGACCACGTGGACTCGCTCGATTGAAAGGTTCAGCGCCGTGGAATCATTCCTTTGGGGGGTGAACCGATGGGTGCGTTGCAGAAACCGAAACGCACTGGACTCCAGGATTTCTAACACCGCGCCATGGCGGATCGTGCACAGACCCTGCTTTCCTCTCTGCTCCACCGCGGTGCGCGGGCCGCCGCCACCGCCGTCATGGGGACGTCGTGTTCCCCCCCCGCCTTGGGTGGCAGTCGGTTGTGTAGCGTGGCGACTGTACTTGTTTCGGATGTCACTACTTCAGTGGAGTGACGTATGGTGTTGACACCACGTGAACCTACGAAAATACCGATGTCCAATAGGTGCTCTATACGGGTGAGAACTGTACATCACACTTCAACTTGACACTGAGCCGTTGACACGTCTGGTGACTTCAGTGACATCGTCATTCCTATAAGGCTCTAGTGCATTACATCCGCTCAAAGCAAGCTATTCCCGATAGTACCTCCCATAGCTAGCACCACAAGGACCTACATGTACCTCTGTCCGCTCTAGCTCCTGCAAACGCTTCCACAGCTTAGCGGTACGCGTTCGCTCGTACTCGATCGCATGTCAAAGTGACGTGTATTCAAAGGCGCTCGGACGCGCAATCGATGACAGCTGTAAGGACAAGCAGCTAGCGACAACTCCAGAGAACTTTGAAGCTGTTCAATCGCTGCGCTGCACTTCCTCTCGACCAAGGCAATCTCAACGCTTTTCCGCCGCTCAAACACCGCGTCAAGCTGTCTCCAATCCGCCTTCTTCGCATCAACACGTTTCCGACCGCTCCGACAACTTGACCCATTCCGCAACTTGCTTCGCACCAGCGACTGGCCCAAGAATCGTCTACACGCCACCACCCACTTCGCCGCACTGCATCCGCCTTGGTCAACGTGCTGCTCGTCTCCACTGTCGCAACCTCGCTCGCGTCCCTCTTGCCGCTCGCTTCCATCGATTCCATGCGCTCAGAGGCTGCCGCGGCCATGCCGACCGGCGTCTGGCCCGCTTACAACGGCTTGGCGATGCCCTTCTCGGAACCGTGCGTGGTCAAGAAGGGCGAGGTGCTCGACGGCCAGATGAAGGTCTTCCAGCAGTTGAATCTCAAGTGCTCGGACGACACGGGGAGCGGCGAGGCCACGGCCGTGTCCTCGTCGAGGCCGGTGGGATGCTCAAGAACGCCGTGAATCGGCACCGACCAGCGGGAGGTCGTGCACTGCGAGCAAAGCGGCTGTGTGATCGAGAACGCCTGGCCAGACGCCGTGTGCGAGGACGTGTTGAGCATCAAGGGCAGGTCGGCGAGCAGCGTGGCGAAGGTCGTGGGCGGTGGCGCGCGGTCGGGACAGGATACGCTCATCCTCCATAACTGGCTTATCTCCGAGTCATCGACACGTTCTCCACGCAGGACTTTGGCAAGCTCTACTGTTCGTGAGGCACGTGCGGCATCAAGACGTGCAGGGTGGCGGTCAGCAACGTGTACGCCGTCAACCCGGCCGTGAGCATCGTCGCGGTCAACGAGAACTACGGCGACCAGGCCACGCTGGGCAACGTCAGGGTCCGGAACGGAGACACGAAGCCCATGTGCGAGTGTACTTCAAGAGCGGCATCAACCCACCAGTCTGCAACTACTCGCCAAGCACCATCGTGTACGACAAGGCATCATCGTGTACGTCTAAGCCCCTGTCACTGCAGTCACTCAACATGCTCAAGTTGAAGTGTGACGTACTGGTTCCACCCGTTTAGAACACCATCAAATAGTGCTACCGGTATCCTCTGTAAATCGTTACCGGTTATCCTCACAGGTTCAAGTTGTGTCAACACCAAATGCCACTCCACCGAAGTAGTGACATCACAAACAATAAGTCTGACAGACACATTCGCATCTCAACCTCTCGGATCAACATGCTGGCGGCGACGACGATGTCCATGGCGGCGGCCGCCACGACCGCTGAGGAGCTGCTGCTACGCGGGAAGTTCGCGCAGGCACTAGCAGAGAGCCAGAGGCGCCTGGCGCAGCGAACGCTGGAGGTGTGTAGCATGCGCAGGCCGCGGCCCTGAGCCATCGCCGATCAAGAACCTGCCAGCCGTGTGACGTTGTTGTGGTGGCGCCAGCTGCGGCAGGAGCTGCGCGAGGCAGGCGAGGAGCCGCGGACGGTTCCCTGCATCACACCAGACGAGTACGATCTCCTATGCAGAGCCCGTAACGCGTCATTGCGGCTAACATAAGAGAGCAGGGAGCGCGTGCTCTCGGTCTACCTGCAGTCCATCTTTGAACTCGACGCGGACGCGGAGGTGGAGACGGCGACCGCCATAGCAGACGCATTCGCCCCGCTGCCAACAACCGTGGCCGTCCAATGGTAGGACCCGCACTAGTAGCCAGCGACAGGGTACAGCTTGACGACTCACTTGGTTATGATTGACGGGCAGGGTTACGTTCCTGGTGGCGATGCAACGCCGATCGACCGCCGAGAAGTACCTCCGCCACGCTATCAACAGCCTGCGCGTCGAGCTGGAGTCCGATCCAGACAATGAGGACGCCACAAGCCGACACACAACGCTGCTCGAGCTGCTGGCGGTCGAGTTCGTGCTGGAAGAGGAGGGCCAAGCCGCTGCTCTCGGCCTCGTCCGGGACTACCCAACACTCGACGACATCATCCGACTGGTTGGTTCACTCCCATACTTAAGGACAAGAGTGTCGGTGGCTAACATCTGTTCGCTGCTGTCTAGAGACTCGTCGGACGCATTGAGGAGCGCTCAGCAGTCGCTCCAGACACCAGCAGCTCCACGACTGCCGCCTCCAACGCCACGTCTAACCCTTCGAGCTCCATGACGACTACCGCGTCCACCAGCGTTGGCTGCGGGTCCGACAGTCCAACCCCCGAAGCGGAAGACTGCTCGTACGCTCTGGTCGGCGGCGCCGCCCTCGCCGTGGCCGTGGCCGCCGTCGGCGTCGTGCAGTACCGCGACAAGATCCACGAGGCGTTCTCGCAGGTCGCGCCCGCCATCTCCAAGGGCATCGCCGACGCCAAGTACGCGCTCTTCGACGTCTGATAACCGGGGTCAGTATAACAGTAACGGTTGTCGCTAGTCTCCTTGCTACGCTTCGTCCTCTTCAGAGTCAGATCCAGACTCGTTCTCGCTGCTCTCGTCTTCATCTGAGCCGCTCCCTTCGCTCTCCTCCTCGCTCTCCTCCTCGCTCTGCTCTCGAAACGACTCGAGGTACTCGCGGAGTCCAAAGAGTGCCCTTAGCTTGGACCGGTGGCCGGGCTTGGCGACTCCCATGGCGTCCAGCGCGTCGTCCGTCAGCGCCTTGTCGCTGTTCTCCAGCAGGAACTCGGGGTCGTCGAAGCCTTGGGCGACGAACTGTGGAGCGTACTCGACCATTCCGACGGCCGCGAGCCACCCCGAGAGCTTGTCGAACGCTCGTTGAGCTGCCTCCCGGTCGACGAGGAGCCGTCGGAGCTCGGGATGTTGTGTTGTCTGTTGTTGGAGACTGTCGAGCACCTCGAGTGGCGTGGTGCCGAGCTGCTTGACGACACTAGAGCGAGTGAGGCGAAGGCTGCAGCATAGTGGCATCAAGTGAGTTGGCTGGACGTGCCTTGGTGGTGACTTGCGACGCTTTCCCGTCGCCCAGGAGCACTCGCGCCATCTCGACGTCGCCGTTCAACACCGCCAAGTGCAGCGGCGAGCAGCCAATCTACTCGATCTCAATGCTGTCAGGTGCCTCCATAACCAGCTCAAGTCTTAGGAGACAGCCACACCTCAGCGTCGATAGCGTTGGCGTGGACCGAGAGACCGGCGGACAGCAGCAACTTGGCGACCTCGATGTGCCCGAACCGCGCGGCGATGTGCAGCGCCGAGTACCCGAACGCCGTCTACCATCGTCCGGACCAGTTCAGTCGCCACGCATCTCGTCCTTCCATAGCGAACGCAAGATGTTTGGTGTCTCCTCACCTTGCTCGTCGCGCTCGCGGTGCCAGTCGCCGCAGCCTTCTCGCGCTCAAGAAGCTCCTTCACGAGCTCCTGGTCGCCCAAGGCACATGCGAACTGCAGCGAAGTCCAGGCCACTCCGCCGCGAGGAGACCCTGCCTCTAGCCACCTCTGCGCGTCCTCCTCCTCTCCAGGCGACGCGTCCGCCACTAGCTCCTGCAGATCGCTCAGCTTCATGGGATCCTGACACAAAGGGCGACCGTTCACGATGTCCCGACGGTCTGAGTTCGGATAGTGGAGTGTATTCAAGTGGTAGAGCTAGTAGAAGGGCCAGGACTTGGTCAGGATGAGCGTGACGACCGTCACGAGCAGCGCGGCGATGGCCACGGCCGCGGGCTCCGGCGCGCGGTAGAGTTCCCGGAAGCGCAGGTTCTCGCTGCGTCGAAGGAGCCGCCGCTTGCGCCGCAGAGCGTCCACGAAGTGCGCGGCGATGCTCTGGCGCTTCTTTTCGAGTGGGAAACGGAACGCCTCGTCCCGCGGATCGGCAGCGTCTTCCTCCTCCTCTTCTTCGTCGTCGTAGTCGCTCTCGTCGCCTTCGGACTGCTTGTTGGGCTTGAACCGCTCGAAGCGAGCTGGCCGAGTTCGTAGCGGCCGCCGCAGCTCGTGAGCAGGACCGCGGAGCCGCGAGGGTGCGGCAGACACGCGCGTCGCCACCATCGTCCGCTCTGTGCTCTTGTGGGCCGCGTGCAAGTGTCAGTGGGTCGACTGGGCAGCAATGGTTGCGATGTTAATGGTCTCCTTGGACCCCCCTGTGTATGGCGACCTTTGGTGTCCGGCTTCAACGTCAACAAGAAAAATGTCAATCACTCTTCATGAGAGTGCTTGTCTTTTGATGGGTAACACTTTCGTGCTTCTATGCACATTGTACCTTTCCCTCCCATTTAGAGCGCTCTGTCTTGCGGCGATGAGCGGTGCTGGAGACCCCAATAGCTCACCGGATTGATCGACTGCATTGGACTGAGCGACTGCGTTGACGGAGCCTCCGCGATGGTCAAGACGCGCTACGAGTGGATGCGCATCGCGCTGTACGTCTCCAGTGAGTGCCAACCGCTTCTCTAGCTGCTTGGCGTCTCGACTGGCGACTTACATCCGCCACAATCGACGAGCAGTCCCCGTCATCTCGACCGTCGTCTACGCGCAGCCCGACTGCGTCGACTTCATCATCAACCGCGTACGTGGGTAGCCATCACTCGCACTCGCTCATACGGGAAGCAGGCGCTGACGCTCTCCTGTGCGTCGCTGTATACAAAGTGGAAGTACATCCAGTACCCGCCGCAAGCCACCTCTCGAGAGGACCTGCGCACCAAGATGCGCGAGATCGCGCGCGAAGACTAGCAAAGAGGCGGCTGCAGGCACCCCGAAGACCCTCGACAAGGTCAGCAACGACTGTGGACAGACTGATTGGCCCGCGTTCTCCCCAACGAGTCTATATGAATACTCCTGGCGCGCGCGCTTCCCTCCTCCTACCCTGACCAAGTGTCCTGCTGGTCTCCGGCCCTTGTGCGCACAGCGTTCCACTCTGGAGAGCGCTACTGCTTTCTTAACAGGCAGTAGATGCGCGTGTCGTTGTGGATGAGGTGCAGGTGGCGCTGCTCGCCGCGCAGACACATGAGCAGCCCGCCGAAGGAGGCGTAGATGGCCACCGAGTTGCCGCCCTCGTGGTCGTACTGGAACACCTTGCCGTACATGCCGTAGTCGTACCGGTCCAGCAGCGTCGGCTGCCACATTTATCCATACCCCAGCGTCAGTATCCTCCATCCCAAAGCGACGTAACCACTGGGGATGTACACACCTTGCCCGACTGGTTGTACGTGCCGTCGTCCGGCTTGCCCTCGAGGTCGAGCGTACTCACGAGCGCGAACGTGAACTTCTCGTTCTGGCGCAGCCGGTACACCTCCGAGTTGATGTCCAGCGTCAGCTCCAGCTCGTACGACACGCCCTTGCACACCACGCGCGTGACTGCCGCGCCACAATAACCATCCGTCCGTTAGTGATCCACCGCCTCACTGCTCGACAACCAAAGCAATCGGCCATTGCTGCGCCGCTAGGCAGCCGCCGATTGAGACGCGACCGACGCGCACGCACCCTTGTCGAACTTCTTGCCGTCGGGGTTGATTTGGCGCACCTCGAAGATGTCCTCGAACAGCTCCGTCGCCATGGTTATCGAGCGCTTCCGTGGGGAGCTATCGAGCTTGTTGGCGCGGCGTTTGGGTTTGCTTTTGCGACTGGGTGGACACCAGGGAGAGGCCACTATCTAGGTCGACACGGTACCATCACCTCCATCCAATAATACCATGAGGCACATTATCTTGTGTAAATACATACTTGATTTCCTGCTCGGACTCGTTATGACGAGGCGTCACGCCGATACTGGCCGTAAAGAACTTGCGCGCATGGTACTCGCGTGTGTAACCGGCGACGCGACGCAGAAGCCGACCGACCCAACGCGTCTCCATCGGAGCTGCCGGCGGCGTAACGGAATAAGTGGAGCGAGCGCGCAGCTTGGTGATCGCCTTATCGAGGCCTGCAGACCGCTTCCCGCAGCCGCAGCCGCCTCCTAACACGTCCCTCCCGCTTCCTGACCGACTCCTGCGCGCTTTAGGGGCAAGCAGCGAGCGATGGCGTCGCCCAAGGAGGAGGAGTACGACTACCTGTTCAAGATCGTGCTGATCGGCGACTCGGGCGTGGGCAAGTCCAACCTGCTGTCGCGCTTCACGCGCAACGAGTTCAACCTCGAGTCCAAGAGCACCATCGGCGTCGAGTTCGCCACCAAGTCGATCGTGGCCGAGGGCAAGACCATCAAGGCGCAGATCTGGGACACGGCCGGGCAGGAGCGCTACCGCGCCATCACCAGCGCGTACGTCCCCCATGTTGCCTCCTCCGGTATTTCTCGTACCTAAGCGAGTTTGTATGGTTGCGTTCTATGGGTGGACAGGTACTACCGCGGGGCGGTCGGTGCGCTGCTGGTGTACGACATCACCAAGCACGTGAGCTTCGAGAACGTGGAGCGGTGGCTCAAGGAGCTGCGCGACCACGCGGACGCCAACACGGTCATCATGCTGGTGGGCAACAAGAGCGACCTGCGCCACCTGCGCGCCGTGTCGACCGAGGAGGCCATGGCGTTCGCCGAGAAGAATAACCTGGCCTTCATCGAGACGTCGGCGCTCGAGGCCACGGGCGTCGACACGGCCTTCCAGCGCATCCTCACGGAGATCTACAAGCTCATGAGCCGCAAGGCCATCCAGGCAGAGGAGAACGCCGCCGCGCTGCCCTCGGGCAACACGATCGCCATCACCAGCGACAACGCCGACGAGGGCAAGAAGAAGAAGAAGAGCGGATGCTGCTAGTTGAGGAGCGGTCGTACACGCAGCATTTTCACATGGCAGACAAACAGACACAGAGCGAGAGCTAGCGAGAGAGATTGGGGACGCCGAAGGAGCGCATGCGTGTGGTAAATCGCACCGACTTTTGCCTGTTGCCGTCTTGCTGCTGCTGCTGCTTGTCCGAGTTGAAGCAGTCGCACTGAAACTGTAACAGATATGCGTTCTTAACATTAACAGTTAGGAACTGAAATACCAGGTGACGGTTGACTGGCGTCAATCGCATTTTGGCTGGACACGAGCGGAAAATGGGCAGGAAACGGCGGCGCTCGGGCGGCGACGAGGTGCGTGCGTGCTGGTTCCTGACACTCCAGAGCACCATGTCGCGGTCTCCACTGCTGTTGCTTACTGTCCATGACTCCTCACGCTCGTATCGGTGACACGTAGACGACACCAACGCCAGCCGCATCGACTCCGGTGCCACAGACAACTAATGGCTCCGCGGACGGCAAGAAGCTGCGGGTGAGCGACGGCAAGAGCGGCAAGCCGACCAAGACGCTCAAGCTCAAGCTTATCAAGGCACCTGGTTCGAGCAGTAGCAAGAGCGTGCCGGTCGTGGACAGCAGCAACGCGGTCGGCGCCAGCAACACTAGCGCTCCGATTGCCAGCGAAGGCAAGAAGAAGAAGAAGAAGAAGAAGAGCGAGAAGGACAAGACGGGCTCTACTACAGCTCCGTTGCCGACGCAAAAGGCCAAGCCGACGGACACGAGCGCGATCGACGACCTGTTCGCGTCGCTCAAGACGGCCAAGCAGGAGCAGGCGCGCGCGGACGAGCAGAAGCTGCGCGACGAGGCCAAGGCGGCGCAGCGCGCGCAGCAGGAGAAGCAGCAGCTGCAGGCGCACATCAAGAAGCTGGAGGCGCAGAGTGCGTGCCACTCATCTGTCTCGTATGGTCCATGCATTACTGGTCGCTGACGACGTTGATTGGTTTGTTGCGCAGACACCAACTCGATCGGCCAAGTTGGCGTGAACCCGGACCCGCGACCAGGTACGACGATGAGCACAGAGGCTGCTCTATTGCTGGACACCCCTACTAACTCTTCTATGGCTTGACGACAGTGCGCTACGACGAGGACGGGATGCCCATTTACACGGAGGACTCGCTGTACATCGGCAAGGGCGGCGACACGGCCGACTGTCCGTTCGACTGCTGGTGCTGCTTCTGAGCAGCTCCTGCGCATTTTTGACCACTTAGAATCGATAGAGTGTCATTTTGTCCAATGAAAATGCATACGTTTGAGCGTTGTGATTGGTGGAAATGACTTGGCGCCATTTTTCCTGCAGGTTTCCCGCGAAATTCAACCAAAGTGTGCAGGTGATGACGACTGTGTGGGGCGTCATGCAGCCGCAGCGATCGCCTCTCAAGCGCCAGCCGCTCGACAACGACGCCAACATGACAACCGTCTCTTCGTTCAGCTCCTCGTTCGGCGCCTCGCCGTTCTCGCACCCGTCGCCCATGAAGAAGCTGAACGTTGGCGCCATCGTCGCGGGTCCACCGATAGTGTCGAGTGCCCCGCCGCCGCCAACAATGATGGACATCCGAGCCTTCGGACTGGAAGACCGCGCAGAGGCCGTCATCGCGCACGGGTCAAGCGCCGGGTGGAGCCTGGCGAATCTGTCCAAGTGGCGGCGCGAGTCACTGGGCGGGGTGCAGGCTACCAACAGTGGATCGACGATCACTACCAGCGCTCCCAGCGCTTCGACCGCGTATCTAAAGCAGCGGCAGCGCGCGTACCGGCAGCAGATGCTGTCACGAAGCGCTTCAGCGAGTAGTGCGTCCTCCAGCAGCTCAACTTCCAGCTAATCGGCCGAGTACATGTACATTAAAGCTCCAGATCAATGCCATCTCGATGTATTGCGGTGTGTCCATATCCACTTTTAAGCCACTAGCACCCCGTTCACCCGCCCTAGTCGTCCTCCTCACTCAGGTCGCTGTCGTAGAAGATGGTCTGCCGGATGCTGCTCATCTGCTGCTGCCGCTGCTGCTGCTGTCCACCAGTCGGCTTGCCGCTCGAGAGGTAGGCGCCTCCGCAGTTGTCGAGCGGTCCCTCCGGCTCGGGCCCGTCGTACGTGAGCACCTTATGCAGACTCAGGTAGTAGGCGAAGAAGGCGGTGGAGAACTGGTCCGTCCCGCCGAGCTCGTCGAGCCCCTGCACCATCTTGACGACCTTCTGCGCCTTGACGAGCGCGAGGCACGGGATCATCCAGACGCCGAGCTTGTCCACCAGGAACTCGGCCTTCTCAGCGTTGATGCGCGCGAACCGCGTCTCGATGTGGTGCGGCGCCAGGCGCTGCAGGTGCGCGTCCACCGTCTGGCAGAAGGCGTTGGCCGGCGTGAAGAAGTGAACCACGACCTTGTCGCTGCGCTTCATGACCTCGAAGAACTCCTTCGTGTCCGTGATGGTCGCGCACTCGCCGTGCCCGCGCGCGCGCAGCTCCTGCGCCTGCTTGGCCTGCGCCTGCAAGGCCTGCAGCCGCCGCGCGCGCAGCCGCTCGAGCTCGTCGTCGTCCGCGCGCTCCAGCTTCTGGATTGTCTGGTCCAGCTCCTGCTCCTGCTGCTCCAGCGACTCGAGCACCCTCTCGCCGATCAGGCTGGCCACCACCTCGGCGTTCGCAGCGTTCATCCTGGCTGGCTGGTTGGCTGGCTGGCTGGCTGTATGGCTAGCTGGCTGGTTATCTGTATGGAGGCGTCGCTGGAAGTCGCGTGCGCTGGCTGAAGTATCCAATGTCCAGGCGTCGCTTTGGCAACTCCTTGACAAGATTTGGCGGGGTGAGTTCGCTGTTAGGTGCGGTTTAGGTGCGGTTTACACAGAGAGTATCGCAATATGCGAACGTATTGACAAGCAAACGAACTTTACGGTGGACTCGTGGTTCATTCGAGGTGATTGAAGACGCAAGGGGGTGTCATCGCCTGCCGAGCGCTTCCTTGCGGCTCCATGGAGTGTGCAGTACTCGCCAGGGCTCGCTGCTTGTGCGTAGGAGGAACGAAACTCTATAGTGCGCGCTCGTCTTCGTAGTCGATGAGGCGCTGGATGAGGTCCTTCTTCTGGCCCTGGATCGACAGCCCGCGCTCCTTGAGCTTGTCCTTGAGCACATTCGGCTTGAGCGCCTTGATCGCGCGCGCGTCCAGCGGTTCGTCTAAAGGGAGAGGACATGCTAAGTAACCGCACGGCCTCACTCCGCAGAATTGAACTCAACGCACCGTCGTCCTTGGTCGCCACCTTCTTGCGGGACTTCTCGCGCTCGGCCGCAGCTGCCATTCAAACGCCAAGCATGTGAGTCGATGGCAACCTCAAGCCAATCAACAAGGAAAGCACGCGCACGCACCAGCCTCCTCCTCTTTCCGCCGCTGGTCGGCCTCCTCACGGCGGCGCTTGACTTCCTCCAGACGCGCCAGGTCGCGCTTCGCCTCCTCCTGCAGTTGCATCAAGACATCCTATGAGCTCGAGATCTCCCGACTCCAGCGCTACATAACAGCGAGAGCCGCACCGTCTCGCCGGCCAGGTGCTTCTTTAGATAGCGCGCCGCGGCCGCCTCCTTCTCGATCGCCTCTCTATCCACACCCGCGCGTCATTCAGTCTCTCCCTCATAGCTGGAGTCAAAGACAGTCAGGAAGCGTACCGCTCGCGGCGGCTGAGCGTCTGCTCGACGTCGCCCTGCATGTCCTTGGCCTTCATGACCTTGTTCTGCTTGGGCGCCAGGTTCGGGTTCTCGACCTTAATCAGCGCCTTCTTCTTCCGCGGCTTGGCCTCCATCGCCGGCCCGTCCGCCTTCTGCGAGAACCCGAAGAGCGACGTGGTCTGCACGCGCTCAAAGGCCACGAGCTTCTCGCCCTCGCCCTCCGAGCCCGAGCCCGACCCGCTCTCGTCGTCGCTGCCGCCCTCCTCGCCGCTCTCGCCGCCCTCCTCGCCGTCCTCGCGGCGCCGGGCCTTGCGCGCCGTCTGCCTCTGCTCCTCCTGCACGTCGCGCTGCGCCATCTCCTCCAGCGACGTCACGAACGTGCGAGACCCGCCCTTCTCCTGCTTCTTCTTGCGCCCCTTGCCGCCCGCGCCCGCCGCGCCAGGCTTGCCGCCCGTCTTGCCGCCCTTGTCGCGCATACTCGCTCACGTGCTTGTCGGCCTTTCTGGACTTGTCTAATGTAGGGGGCTGGAAGCCAATACAGTGCTTCTTCCAAATGCCGGCGGTTGCGATGATGAATGGCGGTGCAGAGGAGAACACCAACACTCACACGAGGCGAACGACACTTAGTCGAGTAAAACCTGGATTGTATGGTGGGGTTTTATACCGTTAAGTGTCCATGAGACATGTGAAGGCTCGATCCGCCACTATAAAGCGATATCCCTCTACGCGAACCAAGAAGCGCGAAGCAGTGAGCCAAACTTGCAGAGCATATCCAAGACGAAGAAGACCATGTCGGGGCCGACGGTAAGACGTCCGATGCGCGGCAAGGACGGAGCGACGGAGGACCAACGCAAACTCGGCGGCCTCCCCCGGCTCGTGCACTGCTCCTGGTGGTCGGCTCGCAGTCTAACTCTCTGTTTTCGTCTCGCTACGGCGCGCGGCAGATCTGCATCGGCGGGTTCTGCTTCCCCGTGTACGCGCTCATCCCGATCGCGCTGATCTTCCTCCAGAGCGCGTGGGAGTGGATCCGCAAGAACATGCTCGGCATCAACGACACCAAGGAGCCGGACAACGTGCGCCGTCTGCGCTCTAGCGAGTGCCCTGCTTAGCTGAGAAACTCATTAACCGCCCGGTGTCCATATCGACAGACCCGCGTGATCCACATCACGTCGGCGGAGCAGTTCAAGGAGCAGCTCGCCAAGTCCAAGGACACCAAGCGATCGGTGCGTGGCTAGCTCTTTCCTTGCTTTAACGATAGCGCACGGACCGGCTGGCTAACTGGATGGGGCGAGCAGCTCGTGGTGGACTTTACGGCCTCGTGGTGCGGCCCGTGCCGCTTCATCGGGCCGATCTACCACGACCTGAGCGTCAAGTACCCGTGCACCATTTTCCTCAAGGTCGACGTCGACGAGATGAAGGTGCGCTTGGCCCTGCAATCGTCGTCGAAGGCTGTCGTCCCTGACAGCAAACACACCCTGGTTGTCCGCCGCGTCAGTCCATTGCGAGCGCGGCCGGCGTGAGCGCGATGCCGACGTTCCAGTTCTTCCGCAACGGCGCCAAGTGCGACGAGATGCGCGGCGCCGACCGCAAGGGGCTGGAGGACCGCATCCAGAAGTTCTACGTCGAGGTCGAGCTGCCGGACGAGGACAAGCCCAAGGCGGCCGTTACCGAGGCGTCCGAGGCGGACAGCGCGGACGGCCTCCGCCAGCGCAAGCCCAAGGTCACGGCCGTCACCTCGGTGGCGCATTGGGAGAAGCTGCTGACACAGAACCGCGAAGCCAACAGCGCGGTACGTGAGACTTCAAGTTGCCGCGGAATGATGACGGCCGCTATGTCGGCGGCGTCTCATCCTCACCGGAAGTGGGTGGCGGGGATGCGGGCTCCGATCTTTGTGTCGAGTGGCTTGATTCCTGGGATTGGATATCGGATCGGACATCGCTGACGTGTCATGCTCTTGTCGACTCGGATGTCATGGCAGCTGGTCGTGGCGTTCGCGGCGACGTGGTCCAAGGGGAGCGAGGACATGCTGCCGGTCTTCGAGAGGCTCAGCTGCAAGTTCCCGAGCGCGGTCTTTGCCTCGGTCGACGTCGATGAGCTCGAGGTGCGTCGGCGCTTGTCTCTTTGACCGGCTTGTGCGCACGACGACGACTGATCCCCCCGAGCTTGACGCCGGCAGGACATTGTGGACAAGTACGAGGTCTCGCAGCCGCCGACGTTCAAGGTGTTCAAGCGCGGAGAGGTCGTGGATGAGCTGGCTGGCGCCATCCGCTCGGCGCTCGAGAGCCTCGTCGTCAAGCACGCGGCGGCGTGATACCGTACTGAACACTGTGGAGTAGTCGACACCTTCAAGCGGCGAACAAAGTGTCTCAAGGCGCGCGGTGCCGCCGCTGTTTTGTCCGCTCCGCTTCCATGACGCCGTTCAAAAGCACCAGGCAGGCAGTGTCCCAAGTTGTGCGTGTGCAACGATGCCATCTGTCGGCCGCCCTGATGGTCATGGATCGTGGATCAAGCCGCTTCTCCGCGCACCCATTTGGCAGACGTGGAGCAGAGCAAGCGGTTGGTCGACAAGCGACGGCAACTGGTCGGCCGGTTTGAGAGATTACGCCACAAAGGCAACGAGTCGGCAATCCGACGCTGCGGCGCGTGGTGGTGGTGGGTGGAGTCGGTGGAAGCACTTACAAAGCGCAAGTCAGCCGCGCGATGGGTGCGCGTTCAGTGCAACGATGTGCCTTCCACGGAGCGCGCGCCTGCATCAAGACCAGCCGTTCCTTTTCGTCCTTGGCCCAGGCGATCAAGTAAGTCGTTCCGTTGACTCGCGTTCACTATGCGTTGCGCATCCCCTCCTTCGGGCGGCGCTTGCTTTTGCTGTGAGGAGGCTCGTGATCATGCGCAGAGGCCACTATTGCGGCCCCAGCGTAAGCCAAGTTCACCAGCTGTTGTGGCTTACTTTTTCCAAGTGGCTGCGACACCACAGCGCTGTATTCTGGTTGCTCTCGCGGTTTACTCAAAGAACAACGGCACAATCATTCCAGTCGCTTACGGAGGCGCCACGCGAAAATCACTTCACGTTCGGCCCCCGCGATTCACAGGGAATGGTTTGTCAAAGGTCTTGTCGACACGCACAACGACCAAAGTCAACCCGCACCCACGTGCCAGCCACCGCGCACATATCATTTCTCGCAGACTCAAAAATCCGCCGCTGCCTATTGCTGTGGAGGGAGGGGTAGGGTCGCGCCAGAGCGGGCACACTTGTCTCTTCGACGCTCGCTCCGCCGGCATCCGCGGGCCATGCTCACTTCGCTATTTGTCGCTCGCCGCCGCTATTTATAGCTCAAAGGCGCACCCACCGCTCGGTTGTCCGCCTTCCTTCCGGCCTTCCCAGCAGCCCTCCAGTCCTCCAGGTCTTTCTGGCCTTCCACCCTCTGACCCCTCAACCCTTCCGCTCTCCGCCCTCACGCTCAGCTCGGCTCTGCTCAGCACCGCCCACGCGCTATATTTACCCAAGCGACCGGCGTACACGCCTTCGACGCCTGTCTTACTTCGAGATTCCCCCCGCCAGTCCAACCATCATGGCGGTCCTGCTGCGCGCGCTAACGCTGCTGCTGGCGCTCCTGGCGGCCACGACAAGCGCGGACACGACCAAGAGTGGCAACCTGCGCGACGAGAGCGCGCTGGCCGAGTCCGCGCGGCCCATGCGGCGGCTGTCGGCCGTCTGGTCGAGCCCGGACTCGAACAACATGGCGCGGCTGCAGCCCATCGACAAGCTCACGGGCGGAGACGCCATCGTGGTGTTCAACGACCGCGCCAGCGGCCCGGAGGCGCAGGCCGAGTCGGCCGTCGTGTCGTTCGACGTGCGCTCGAGCGCCAACTGCGTCGTCAGCGTCTGCGGCACGCAGCGCAAGTGGTACACTGGCGCGCGAGAGAAGTGCTTCGACCTGCGCGTGGCCAGCAAGTCGGGCAACCCGGACGAGAACGGACTCATCCGCGGCATCTCGGCCGCCTACGTGGGCTGGCGGCCCGTGGCTGAGAACCTGTACCTCAAGTTCGACGCCACCAACTTCATCGACGGGTCCCGGTGCGAGTACACGATCCTCTCGGGCAGCAAGGTCATCCGCGAGGACGCCATGGGCGTTGGAGCTAGCGCATCGGCCGCCTCGTCGCCCTTGTCGTGAGGTGGTGGAGGCGGACGTGACCTCAGCTCGGCGCTCGATGTATCGCTGGCTCAATGGCCACCGATCCGACATGCTGCGAATATAAAGCTGTACCATAGTAACCTTCTAGGAGTTAGACGCGACGAGACCCGAGCAAGCGAAGGCGAAGCAAGCGCCCCAGCTCTCCGCAAGCGGACGCTATTATTATCTCCATCGCACACAAACACGAGCTCATCCACACAGGCGGCTCTCATTATCCCTTCCTGCCATGGTTCCCTTCCTGTCCGCATATTGTGACGCGCTGCCATCCATTGATCTCCACTGTCGACAGCATTGCGCGGCGCCCGCATTCCTTGATGCACCGCCGATTACCCTTCGACCCGCGTGATTGCCGGCGGTCATCGCGTCCTGGACGACCAGTCAGTGGCAATCACAGACGTCCAGCGGGTTGGATCGGAGGGTGACTCTCCCGTCTACAAGGTGTGGTGCCGACGGATGATCGGGAACGGGTTCTCTCCGTCCAAAGATCCAGGAAAAAGTGGGTTCACTTGTCGCGACGATCAAGCACCTTGTGCAAACAGCATGTTGCCAGTTGCCAGCGTCTAAGAAAGGTAACCAGGCAAAGTAACCGGTGGGGTACGGTTGTAGACGAGTACCCGAAAGTGGAAAAACTGTTTAGCCCATGGACTGGCTCTCGATCATTCAGCAAATGTAAAGGAGCATTCAGACCAGAAGGCGGGGTTACGCGTGTTGACAGGATCGCGTTTCGGCAACTGTACCCTGCTGAACTCCATCGACCGCAAGACCGCGGATCAGCTCGACTTGCTCCATGTCAGGGGCCTCGCCCTTGCGCCGCTTTCCTCGCTGCATTCCCCTGAGCCACGCACCTGCTTGCGTCTTGAACGCGTTCTTCCGCACGGCCGTCCATGCCTGTGGCCCCCGCCATTCATCCACGCGTTGCGGCATCCATCCCGCTTCAGAAATGACCGTCAGCGATCTGAACAGCCACCACGCAGAGGTTACACGGGGTACACCCTCTCCGGCAACCCAAGTCCCTGTTGCACAGGCACAGATGGCGCCCCTCGTGCGTAACGCTCCATTTTCTCAGCCCATACAAACTGCAAGTGAACACCTGGCAACATGCTCGCCGTCCATGGTGGCTGCCTCCATTAATGTCTGGCGTTCAGTATGCCGCTCCGCCTTCCCTGCATTCCATTTTCACCGCGGCCCTTGCCCGGTCATCGATCGCCCTCTTCCGCCGCCTCTAATCGCCGACTCGACGCCTCCCCAGCGACTGCTCGACCACTAGCGCGCTCCTCGTCGCCTCAGCTCCATGTCTAGCTCCGTCTCGACCCGCATGGGTCCTTCAGGCAGCGTGGCGACGACAATCGCGGCGCCGGACGAGGACCGCGGCAGCTCCGTCTCCCGGCGCGTCCTGCTGGTTCTGCGCGCGCTGCAACTCGCCGCGTCCGCCGTGGCGCTCGCGCTCTTCGCCGGCGGCTTCAAGGGCACGAGCGTCTCGGTACCCGACGGCGCCGGGTCCTCCATCGACGTGACCGTCTACTACGGCGGGCCGAGCGTGAGCTTCGCGCTGCTCGTCACCTTCTCGGCCGCGCTCTTCTGCGCCGCGTGGGTCGCGCTCGTCTTCTGCATGCGCTGGCGCGACCTGCCCGGCCGCTGGGCGCTCGGCATCGACGCGGGCTTCACCGTCTTCCAGCTCAGCGCCGGCTGCGCGCTCGCCGGCAGCGACTACGTGCGCTACTGCCACATGCTGGGCGACCAGGTGGACTGCGCGCTGCTCAAGAGCGGCGCCGGACTGTGCCTCGCCGCATTCGTCGCCTTCCTCGCCTCGGTTGGCTGGACTGCGTGGTGTATCGGTGCCTGGGGAGCCCATAGCGCCGCCAGGAAGGACACGACAGCAGCCGCCGCATACAAAAACGAAGTCAGACACATGCGCGGCGCCAGCTCCGCGACGCCAGTCGTCGTCAAGATGCCGCACGAGTACGGAGACGTGGATATGGACGCCATGGACCAGCCCGCGGGCCGAGCAGGCTCGCCCGACGCCGCGTACTACCACCGACAGCTGCCAGCGCCGACCTCTCCGTGACGAGTGACAGTCACCCCATGCGTATCGTATCAATACCAATCCACCTCCACCTCCTACTTGGTCAGACTTCGCGTCCCTTGACGCCAAGATCTCGACGTCTAACAGTCAGGTGGCTGGTCACCGGTCGCGTCCCCTCGACATGGCCCCGGCTGCTTCATCGCCTATATACCGACAGATACACGCCCAAGTCGCCACTAAAGCCGTCGGCGCCATGACTACCACCACTATAAACTACCGACCCAGCAGGTTAATAGAGTCTAGGTATGCGTCCAGCCCTCCAATCTTGTATCCTAGTACTATGGAGTTGGACGACATCCCCGTGACGAACAACAGCCACGCGACGCATGCATCCGCCGCGATCTTCCTTACTGGTCGCGTCCCCTCGCGGCAAGATCCCACTGGCAGGCACCAGTCGCGGCCCCTCCGCCCCCAAGATCCCGCCCGCTTCGACTCCAAGATTGGGATCCCGCTAGCGACGGCTGAACGCCCCCAACGCGTGTCATTTCTGCTTCACATCCAAATCAACTCGCTTCCGGTCAAGTCGCCAACAGATCCTCCACCGCCACCATGACCACCAACTCCGCCGAGACGTCGACGCACCAAGTCGAGATCGAGATGACCAAGGGTGAGGAGCTCCCGCCGCAGCGCCGCAGCCGCGCGCGCCTCTTTCTCGCCGCCATCGGCTTCCTCCTGGCCGCCGCTGTCGTCCTCGCGGGCGTCCACGCTCCTGACATCCACGTGAACCACCTGGAGGCCGCTCGCCACCTGCGCAGCCTCCAGACGACCAACAGCATCCGGATGCCCACCAGGTACGGCAAGGTGGAGCCCGAGACCAAGGTCAACAGCGCCGGCAAGAAGGCAAACCACAGCAAGAAACATGGCGACGGAGGCAACTAGCGCCGTCGTCGCTGTGCCTGAACGAGCGTAGTGCTGCGCACAGCGTGGGCTTCACAGCCAAGCAAGCAGCTCACGATCAATCCAATCCCTCTGTTGCATACAAATGTTGTATCCTTCGGATCTTGAAGCGTCGTATGATGTGCACCACACTAAATTAACAAACACTTTTGATCCTTCACCACTTTTGCATATCACGGTACTCTCCTCACCACAATTCGCGACTCGCCACCTTCCGGACCGCACATCCGGGCCAAGAAGATCACTCGGATCGCCTCGGCCCCTTCCTCCGCTTCTCCTCCGCCATGGCGCTGCTCCCGCCCTCCTTCCTGACTGGCCTGCTGCTCGCCTTCCTGCAACTGCGTCTGCGCTCGCACCTGAGCGTGGCGGCTCGGCTCGTGTCGGGTCTCACGTTCTTCCTGCCGCCGGACGACGAGCTGCTCGCGGCGCTCAACGGCCGTCCACTGGGCCCCAAGACCCCGGGAAGGGCTCAAACTGCGCCGCTGCCCGCCGCGGACAAGCTGGCCGCCTTCTACCTGCGCTCGGCGCTCACAGAGCCTGGCGTGTTCGCGCAGACGCTCTTCTACGAGCTGTACGAGATGCTCGTGGTGGTCGTCACGTCCGCGCTAGGCGGCTGCGCCGTCGGCGACCTCATCGCCGCCCTCTCGCCGCTCTTCACGGCCCCGGAGACCGCTTCAGAGGCCCCTCACACCGCCGACACGGCCGTCTACGGGCTCTTCTCGGCGCTGCTCGTCTCGCTATGGTTCCCTCTCCAACTCCAGCGAGCTCAAGGTCTTCTAGGCAGCTATGAAGCCCGCTTGGCGCTCGCCGTGGCCGCCGGCGCCTTCGTCGTCGCCGCGTTCGCCATCGCCGCGCCCAAGAGCCTGTTCGACTTCGACGTGGAGGCCGCGGCCGACCTGGCGGGCCAGCGCCTCGCGCTCGCGCTCCGAGCCTTCGGCTTCGTGGACGAGGACTTCGTCAACATCTCGCTCGCTTCCCAAGCTCTGCGCTGGGGATTCTTCGCGCTCACGGCGCTCACAGCCGCCGCGCTGGCCTCCACGCTCTTCCTGCCCTCGTTCCGCTTCGCGCGCATGTACATGGCCATGACACGGCGTTCAACATCAACCGCTGGACCAGGCGTCAAGCTACTCGTCCGACTGCTGCTGCACCTCAACATGTGGTCGCCCATGGTCCTCGCCGCGCTCTGGGTACCCGCGCTCACCCAACGGCCGCTAGTGGACACCCTCCAGCTGCTTACAGTCAGCCAGTTCCGCGCGCTCCGCCTGTATCTTGTGCTACTAGCGGCCTTGCTGCGTCTGCTCAGCTTCCGACGGCACTTGCAGTTCTTCCTGCTCGAGCCGCGCGACTCGATGGCCGCCGCGCTCGTAGAGTCCGGCAATGGACCGGTAGACGGCGCCGCCATGCAACGAGCGGCGCGTCTGCAGTTCAACTACACGCCTGTGGTCGCCATCCAGTACTTGGCGCCGGTGGGGATGCTCGTGGCGTCCGCGGCGCTGCTGGCGCGTCAAGGCGGCACGTCGCTCGGTATCCAGAGTACGATCCAGTGGATTGCGACCTCGGCTACGGGTCTCTCGTTCCCGAGCTTGAAGGTCGAGGACGTGGACTTGACGGCCATGCCGGACCTGGGTGGCTTCCGGCTGGGCGATGAGCTGACCAAGGAGAGCGCGGCCAAGCTGCTCAAGGGCATGGCCGCCTTCCCGGTGCTGCTGCCAGAGTTCTACGCCTCGGTGCTCGGCTTCCTCGTCTGGTTCGTCAGCTTCTCGTCGTTGCTCGTCACGCTCTGCGGCGTGGTCTACTGGAAGAGCGTCTCGCCAGTGCAGAGCGTCACCGTTAGTAGCAGCGCCACTGCTGCTGCCAAGAGCGGCAAGAAGAGCGGCAAGAAGAGCCTCAAGCTCAAGAAGCACTGAGCCGCCGCGTCCGGATGCCAAGGGCATCGGGAGTGACTTGCCGACTGGCAAGAAGGAATAGACATGGAGACGGAGGGTTTGCTCGCCAGTGATGAATCCCGTTGCTCGGTTGTGTGTTCGCATTGCAAGCGAGCACCTCTGGTCGGCAGAGACGAACGACGAAGGGCGGGGCTTGGTGGCTTGGTACCATCGGTGGCTTGGTGCCTTTGGTAGCTTGGAGGCGGCGGGATGAGTCGAATTGAGGCCTCCGGCGTGTACAAGAGGTCAGAGGGAGCGGGGCAGGGAAGGCCCCACGCCAAGAGGGCGAGCGCCTCAGCCAGTTGGAGGCGCCAGTTCACATTGCGCGCCGCCAACAACAGCTGACACGAGCTGGTGGTGGTGACAATCACTCCGACGGAGAAAGTTGCCTTTCATGTGCACCACACCTGACTTGAATGCGACCTTCTTTCTCTATCCGTCTCGATCCAGAAGACCGGAGAAGACCTGGCCAACGTGGCGAGTATGGAGCTCGCAGCAACGTCGACAGCGATACACAGCGGCTGCAGCCCAACGCTTCTGCACAGGATTAGGATTAGGATACGACCAGTGTGTGCTGTGTGTGCATGTGTTGTCTTTGTATTGGTTCTGGTGTCAGTCACACTCCACAAGCGCGTGCGCATGGACGCGCCGGGCTTCGCATCGCCCGGCCGGCCGCTCCCGCATCGCCCACGATCATATCAAAACGCCGTCGACCCGGTCACTCCCTCGCTTGTTCAGCAGGTCGATGGTGGCCTACACCTTGGGTCCGAAGGCCGAGTAGTCGGTGTGCTCGTCGCTGACGTACTTGGCAAAGTTCTTCTGGAACATGCCGGCGAGCTTCTTGGCCGTGGCGTCGTAGGCGCTCTTGTCGCTCCAGGCCTCGCGCGGGTGCAGCACCTTGGGCGAGATGTCGCCCAGCGCAGTGGGCACCTCGAAGCCGAAGACGGGGTCCGTCGCGAACGTCGCGTGCTGGATGGTGCCGTCCAGGATGGCGTCGATGCAGGCGCGCGTGTCCTTGATGCTCATGCGCTGGCCGACGCCGTAGCCGCCGCCCGTCCAGCCCGTGTTGACGAGGAAGACGGACGTCTTGTGCGTCTCAAGCTTGTGCTGCAGCAGGTCGGCGTACTTGGTCGGGTGCAGCGGCAGGAAGGCGGCGCCGAAGCAGGCCGAGAAGGTCGCCGTCGGCTCCGTCACGCCGCGCTCCGTGCCCGCCACCTTGGCCGTGTAGCCCGAGAGGAAGTGGTACATGGCCTGGCCGTCGCTGAGCTTGGAGACCGGCGGCAGCACGCCGTAGGCGTCGCACGTGAGGAAGACGATGTTGCTAGGGTGTCCGCCGCTGGACGTCGGCTCGTAGTTGGGGATGTGGTAAATGGGGTACGACACGCGGCCGTTCTCCGTCTTGGACGTGTTGTAGTAGTCCGGCTCCTTGGTCGCCGGGTCCACCCACGTATTTTCGAGCAGCGCGTCGCGCTTGATGGCGTTGAAGATGTCGGGCTCGTTCTCGGCGCTCAGGTTGATCGTCTTGGCGTAGCAGCCGCCCTCGAAGTTGAAGATGCCATCGTCGTCCCAGCCGTGCTCGTCGTCGCCGATGAGGAACCGGTGGGGGTCGGCCGACAGCGTCGTCTTGCCTGTGCCCGAGAGGCCGAAGAAGAGCGCCGTGTCGCCATCCTTGCCCTTGTTGGCCGAGCAGTGCATGGCCATGATGCCCTCGAGCGGCAGCCAGTAGTTCATCATGCTGAAGATGCCCTTCTTCATCTCGCCGCCGTACCACGTGCCGCCGATCACGGCCAGGTTCTCCTCGATGTTGAAGCCCACGAACACGTCCGAGTTGAGCCCGTGCTTCTCGTAGTCCTTGTTGGTCACCTTGCACGCGTTCACGATCGTGAAGTCGGGCTTGAAGCCCTCGATCTCGGCCGGGGACGTCGGCCGCAGGAACATGTTGGTCACGAAGTGGTGCTGCCACGCCAGCTCCGTTACGAACCGCACCTTCTTGCGGGACGCAGGGTTGGCGCCGCAGTACCCGTCGAACACGTACACCTTGTCTGCGGCGCTGTAGTGCTTCTTGACGGTCGCGTACAGCTCGTCGAAGACCTCAAGCTTCATTGGCTGGTTGACGCTGCCCCACCAAATGTTCTTGTTGCTCGGCGCCTGGTCCACGAAGTACTTGTCCTTGGGCGACCGGCCCGTGAACTTGCCAGTGTCGATCGTGTACGTGCCGTTGGCCACGAACTCGCCCTCGCCGTTCTTGGCCTCGTGCTCGGCGATCTCGGCGTAGCTCAGGTTGCGGAACACCTTGGTCTTGGCGCCGGTCACGCCCAGCTTGTCGATGCCCAGCGCCTGCGCCGCCGCGCTCATGAAGCGCGGGCGGACCGCAGCGCCGACGGCCACAGAGGCGGACGCCCACCCGCGCTGGGCCCGCAGGCTCGCGCGCAGACTCGCCGACAGCATCTTGAAGCGCGGAAACGTGGACTTGGGCTTGGACGGGGAGGGATAAGAAGGTCCGGAAAGGGCGGAGGCTTGATGCTTGGCCGGCGAATCGCGTTGTGAGCCCGCAAAGATCGCGGGCGGCGAGCAGCCTTTCTTGTTTGCTTGTTTGCCTGTTTGCTTGTTTGCTTGTGTTCTTGTTTTTTCGGAAAGAGCTACGGACCCGGATACGTCGAAATGGTTTCCGCTTTTCGAGCTAAAAAGGTCGCGTTTTTCACTTCAACTGAGTAAGCAAGGCAAAACACGGACGGCGGCGCGGTGATTGGCAAAACAGAGCGGGTATTTGACCAATCACGAGCCGCTAGAAAGGTCTTGTGGCCGACGCGGCGACGTCACCTCATCCTCCGGCAGCATAGACGCGTCACATGCGTGCTGCTTGGAACGGAACAGTTTTTTTACAGCCAATCGGATCGTGTCTTTGTTTTACGTAAGTTAATTTCGATGTTTATTTTAGCGAACAATTTGAACTTCAACTGTGCGTCCAGCGCCGGGTCACTGGCTAGCTTTGCGGTCAAATTGTGTGGCGCAGAGCTTGAGCAGGTCCGCGGGAGCGGCGCCAGGACAGCACGACGGCGTCACCGCTGGGCACTGGTGAAAGGAAGGCGTCGACGCGGATGACCCAACACCGAGCGGAGTACGTGGCGTGCAAAGTTCAGACGAGCGCTCCGGTGCATCGCGTGCGTTCATACCAAAACGGGTGGCCAGTGTCGACTCGACATGTACCGGTACGCCCACAGTCCAAGTTGAAAGAGTACCCAGTAATGGTCATGATGGCTGACAATCGCTTCAACCCGTCAAGTCACTTCAACCATGGCCACGGCCGACGAAAAGGCTGGGTTCAGGCGCTCCGGAGGCTGGCCAACGCCCAGAAGGAGGCGTTCTCACGCTCCCACGGCCTCCAGCTGCTCCGCAGGCGCTCGCTTGTCACGCGGCGCACCTCGAGGCGGAACGCTCGGCTCGCCAACAGGCCGCCCAA